>RJWH01003280.1:0-164465 GCA_004363575.1 Solenodon paradoxus | reverse complement strand
TTGATTCTATAACCATTCTGATCAGCATTTGAGACCAGCATTCAAGTAAAAACTATCTCTGTCCCCATGCTAGGGACTTGTAAGATTCCAGAAGCTACTAAGATATATTACTTGATTTCTTCCCATTGTATTGCCACATTCCCTGAACCCCTGTGATTGATTTTTCTCTTATCCAGGATGAAAGTGAAAAAACAGCTTAGAGGATCTGAATGGAGCTTAGAGAACAGCCTGCTTTTGACAGATGGAAAATGAGACCCACCCAGAGAGCTTGAATCCTATCCATGGATATATCTACTAGGAAGTTCTGTGTGGAGATAGAATTTGGGGGTGGAGTGCTAATTCTGCCTCTTCAATATTTTTTTGAACTTGGTAAAGTTCCATATAAGCCTCAGTTTTCTTTCTATAAAATGGGACCATCAATCCCACCCCACAAAACAGAGACAAAGATTACATAGATACTGCAGCATGTGGAAGTGCTTTACAAAATGTAACAGGTTGTACAAACAGTGCGTTATGAAAGGCCCCCCATACCGCTCTTGTCCTTTCTCTAGTAAAAAGATCAGAGGAGTAACACGAATGTAGGGAATGTTTGTGCTGGCTTTAAGCACACTGGGTCCTCTTTTAATTAAGATCCTATCTTTTCTTTTCTTCAGGGTTGGGGAGAGCCTGGCCTGTCCTTAACAGCCTCCAGACCAGCCTATGTCACTGCTCTCAGCAGAGGACAAAACTCAAAAGGAGAAGGGGGGAAAATAAATCTTTTGTTTTTGAAGCTAAATAGCCCAAAATGCAGCTAGAAAAGTTCCATAAAGGTTTGGCTTTCACCAACACGGAGTGGAAACAAAGCGGACCCCTCCGCTGGCCAGGCCCTCTGACCCCTGTGTCTGGAAGACCTCTGCTCTCAGACTCTGGTCTGTCTTCAGGCTTTTCCTCCGGGGGTGTTTGCCTTTGGGGGTTGGGGAAGGGGCGTTTTAGCACCAGCCCTAGTTTCCCAGTGGCCCGGGGAGTGTGCTGATTAATATTCATGAGCAGCGTTTTGTGTCTGCTGCAGTTTCTCATGCAAGGTGGGTGTAGGGGGAGGAATACATTACAGAAAGGATCCTCCTGCCACCACCTTTGGAAATTCAATTATAAATATTTAAGAGGGTGAACCCGCTTTCCTTCTGTTGTCTTCCTGCCACCTTCTCCCCTCATTAAGTTCATTGCTCCCACGTAACGAGGGCCACTGTGTTTCCTCCTCGCTCTGCTCACTTTGGGTCTGTGTCCATAGATCCTCAGAAAATGTCCATAAATCCCTTCAGCCTCTGTAATACCATTGAGGGTAATTCTTTGCCATTATAGCTGCCATTGGCCACAGTCCTAGAGCTGAAGTGCTTTCCATCCTTCCTTCAGATGCAGCCCTCTGCAGCAGAGGCGGAAACTTAGGCTCAGGGTGAAATCAGGAGTAAACAGAAAAGGGTAAGAAAGCCGAGAAGATGATTTCTACTCACTGGGTTGGGGGAGGTCCCTCTTTCCTGCAGTCAGGCCCAACATAGCTGGAATATTCTATCCACAGCAATTTTCTAATTGGCAGCAGATAGTGACAAAAAAAAGGAAAAAGAAAGTGGGGGGCCTGAAGAACAGAAGACAGATCTGAGCTCCTCCCTTGAATTTTTCTCATCAGTAAATGGAAGAAAGGAGAGTTGCCTTCCCTGCCTCACTGGGAAATGGTGAGAGTGGGAGGCGATGGTGATTTTGGAGGCCCTTGGTGAACGGTAGCTCGTAGGGTGCAGTGCATGGCCCTGTCTTCCCCAGTCTGCATGCATTGGCGGTAGTTGCTGCCAATAACATGACATAATGAAAGGATGATCATCTGAGCAGGACATGGCAGGGCCCCTAAGGAGCCCTTCACTGACATGATCTCATTTAACTCCCACATTCGTCTTGTGGGGCAGGTACTTTTCGAATCCCGCTTTAAGTGGGCAGGACAGAGGCCCAGTGGGGTTGAGTAACTGGCTGAAGGCCACACAACCAGGTAGTGGGGGAGCTGGGCCCTGACGCTGGGTTTCCTATGTGACCTTGGATGAGCTATATCAGATTTCTCAACCTCAGTTTCCTTCTCTGCAAAAAGTAAAAGGACTGCACAGGAAGAACTGCAAGATCCAGTCAAGGCTAAGGACAATGGACAGCCATTCTCAACCATGGTATGGAAATGCATCCAGAGGCAAGTCCACATGCCAGCAAAAGAGACCCTTCAAGGACGGCTGTGAGTGGTCGAGTCCGTGCACACGTGCCCCTGGAGGGCCCTTGCTGGAGGCCTCTTCCAAGACTGGCATCTTCTCTTGGTCACAGAGACCCAACTTGTGGGGTCCATGCCCAGTGACAGGAAAGCTCCTCCATGGAGAGGCCTCAGGCTGCAGAGCTGACTAGGTAGATGTGACTTCTCCTAAACTGGGGAAATACTCCCTCCGGCACACAGCCTCCCGGTCAACTTGGCTCTGTGAGTAAAACCAAAAGAAAAGCCACTCTGCAGCCTGCTGACAGGCACTGCGATGGCAGTCGGCCAGCCCAGTGTCCACATCCCTCACTTGGTTCATTCTCCTGGCCTCCTCCCCGGAGCTCTGCTCCGTTCCTCTCCCGGGTCCCACAGAAAGGACTCAGGGCAAGAGCAGATTGAGCAGCCCTGCACATGGACTTGGCTCTCTCCACAAGGTGATTTCAAAGGCTCAACCCTGTGGGAGTTGCTGGGAGCGCTCCAAAACCAGAATGGCTTCAGAGCCTCCCAAAAGATTTCCTGTCTCACCTTCACCCCCACTGCCTGCTCTTCCCAGAATCTGAGATGCCCGGATTCCAAAAAGCTCACGTTGACATGTGAGATTATCTTCTGCACTGCCATAAACATACCAGGAGGGAGAGTCATATTGTGGTTAGAGGAAGGAAATTGGGCCACCAACTGACTCCTTGGCACCACCTTTGGTGGCGGCCTCAGCAAATCTTTGCCTCAGTTTCTCCCAGGGCAAAAGGGAGGCCCAATCCAATTTGTGACCAGCTTGACTGCAGGAGTAGCTCAGATTACTTACCAATAATATAAGCAAGTACAACATGACCCAGCTCATGAAGGCCTGAATTATTTTCTCCAGTTTTATGGAGAAATAAATGATGCATAATGTAAGTTTAAGATGTACAAAATATGAATTCGATATATTTATGTATTTCAAAATGATTACCATCATTTAAGTGGTAATTATGAAATATATAAATATATCAAGTATATGTCACAGTACATGAGAAAGTAAGAAGAGCTACTCTCTTACTAACAGTATAGTAGTAGATATAATCAACACGCTGTATCTTAGATGCCCAAACATGCTAATCTGGAATAATACTGGAAGTTTGTTCTCTTTGATCAGATCAGTACCTTCCCATTTCCCCCACTGCCCAACCATCATCCCTGGTAACCAGCAACCCTGCTGTGTTTCTCTGTCTTCAGCTTTTGGTTTGTTTCATTTTGTTTTGTTTTAAAGGAATTCTGCATTGAACAAATGAAGGTGAGTAGGCAGACAGGCAGTCAGAGAGAGGAGAAAGAAGCTTTTTATTTATTTTATTTTTATCTTTTATTTTATTTTATTTTATTTAGTTGTTCACACTGGTTGTTTCCCCTGGACCCAGGACTTGAACCCAGGGATATGTGACCTGTGCTCCTTCTAAGGCAATTGACCTAACCGTTACTCTACCAGGGTGTGCCAGAATACATTTTTTTTTTAACTTGACCTTTTTCCTATAGGTAAGTTAACTGCATATGAGAGAGGATGATCCTGGGAGGCTCCTTGGAGCCTCCTTATAAAGCACCCCAGAAATGTTAAATCTTCATTGACAACCTTGAGTGACTAGTTAGTCAGCCACAGGTAGAGTCAGGACTTCTCATCAGTTTCCTTCCTTCTATACAAAATCTCTCCATAAAAACAAAAACAGAGGCCTAGAATACTTATTCAGGTTCATCTCAATCATGTTTTCTTGCTTCTAGGCAATTCCTATTTCCTCCATCAGCCTGAGGCAAGGAAAGTGAACTGCCAGGTGGGGTCCAAGGATTTAAAGGCATTATTTATCTGATAAAGCATTTTTGTGGGCTTGAGGACAGCTAGGGTCTGATAAGCAGGAGAAGCAAATGAGTCAAGTGACCTGCTTCATTTTCTGCACCTGTGATAAGGAGAGGTATCTCCTTAGCACTAAAGGATGACAGACAAGTGCAGGAAACATCAGGCAAGTATTTGGGCAATAAAGATAAAACCCCACTTGAGGATTTCAGGGTATTTTTTTATGTGGTTTTCCTTTAATAACTAAGGGACAAAAAAAAATGATTTGTGTACATTTGCCTACCTATCCACTGACCTTTACAGATTTGGTGAACACAGTAAGGAAGGATTCCTTTCACACGTACCATCTAGGGGGCCCAGACCAAATTCTATTGCTAGGGGGCCATCACCCTGCACCCCATTTCCATGCAATCACACTTTCCCCTCCATCATGACCGTATGGTTTTTTGCTATGGCGGCTGGCTTTGAAACAACTGGGAGTTGGGTTTCCAGGCCCAGTGGTAGTTCTGTGCAAACTTATGCATGTCTTCTCAAGTAGTCTCCTTGGAGGCCATACTCATGTTTGGCCCAGGAGGCTAGTCAGGGTAAGAGACACAGATCTTGAGTTGTAGCAAGAACAAAGCTGACAGATTCATGTGGGGCAGGAAACTGTGACCTCAGGCACCGCTGGGCTATAATCAACAGGGCCGAGTAGCCATTCCCCAGGGTTAAGACTAATAGGTCCCAAGACATTCTTAACCACCACTTAAGCGATTAGATAAGACCACTTGCCTGCCCAGGTCTGGGACTACAGCTTTCCAAAAAAAAATTTTTTTTAGAGATTTTGGCATTTCTCTCTATAAATGTGTTATCAGAGAGATTTTTTTTCTTCTACAATCTAAAAAAATTGTTGTATACATTAAATACCCAAGACCAATGCTCAGCACATTAGAAAGTGTACAATAAATACTTACTTTAAGAATAAATCCACTTACTGGTTTAACAGATATTTACTGTGTACCTACTATGTACCAGGCGTTATTCTAGTCTTTGGGGGACACTACTATGAATACACAGATGAAAGTTTCTGACATCAGAGAATAGTAAACAAATAAATATATAATGTCAAGTAGGTATGTGTGCTATAAAAATAAATTGAGGAGGTAAACTAGAGTGGAATAATGGCTACTATCTTGGAATCAAGAAGAAACATCTGAGTGAAGACATAAATGATGTGAGGGAGGAAACTGTATAAGTTCCTAAGAAAGTACATTCCAGGCAGATAGAATGGCAAGGGCAAAGGCCCTGAGGTAGGAATATGTTTGGCATAGATGAGGAACAGCAAGGAAACCTATCATTGGAGCTAAGGCAAGAAATGAAAAGTAAGAGATGATGACCTTGGAGTGGCTGCCAGGGACCAGAACAGACTGGATCTTGAAGGCTGCAGGTTATATACAAAGTGCATTGGAAAACCATCAGAAGGATTTGAGTATAAATGTGAGAATAAATTGCAGAGAAGTGAGAATGGAAAATGGTAGGTCATGGCAGAGTCAGGTAAAAGATAATGGTACCTTGGCCAAAGATGGAAGCAGCGGAAGGTAGAAAGTGGTTATAAATGAGACATGCTCTTAAGATTAAGCCAATGGGATTTGCAATAGATCGAAATAAATGAATCAAGACTCCTTTTTAAAAAATCTTGCTTAATAAGTCAATGAGACCTCTTTGAACTGAAAGAAGTTTCTGTACTAATATATTCACTTTCATTAATTTTATTCATTTCTTCACTCATGGGTTATTTACTAAGACAATAAACAGAGTTTTGTTTTATGCCCAGATCAAGCTCTTTGATTATGTTTTTCAGATGCTAAGCCCCAAAACAAGACTTGTTCTTTAGAAATTCTGTTACTGATTTGCTTATTCTGTAAGCTCCCTTGAGATAAACAGACCTAGAACTAATGACGTATTGCCAAACTTAAAGACAACAATGGAAAGTATTGTTGAGAACTGTGTGATTTTTCTAGCAATGCAAGTATAGGAAAACACTTGCTTTTAAATAGAAAATATTCAAGGCATGCTATGATGGAGTAGAGGTTGGGTCAGTTGCCTTCAAAGGAGTGCAGGCCACATATACCTGGGTTCAAGTCCCAGACTGCGGGGAAACAACCAGTGTGAACAACTACATAAAAATAAAATAAAAAATGCTCACTCTTCTACCAACTTGCCTTCATTCCTAGTGCACCTTTCCTTTAAAATAATTTTTAAAGAAAACATTTAAAATGTCCAAACACATAAAGAAAAAAAAATCCATAAAATTTCAGAATCTAGGCAAAGCAAGCAAAAACAAAACAAAAAATCTCCCTAAGTTAATTACTGATGTCACTATGAATTATCCTCTTTGTCATTCCACTCACAGCGGAATGACAGACAAATTACATTCCTGAGGCCACACTCCAGGCTGAGGCCTCACCCTCCTTTTTCCCTTTTTTCCAAGTCAATATGGGTCTACAGGAAACTTGTTGAGGATAAAAATAATTTATGGGAAGCACAAACATGCTATTTGTTGATTTTAGTACAACTGCTAAATCTTGTACTTTACATAAGGCATACTTGGATCAGAATAGCAGGGATTATAAAAAGAACAGACTCTCTCCACTTCCAGTCATAGAATGACAGCTATACAAGCATGTTGAGTTGATCTGGTCCAGATTTAAGATACAACCCCTGTCAGATGATAAGACAGCTGGGACTGTGGGCTGGTGCACTTTGATTCAATAGCAACACTATCTTCTCCAGCACTTTCATTTCCCAGGCAGAGACCTTGAAGACCAGGGCAATACAGTGACCTGACCATGATGGTGTAGCTCGTGAATGGAAGATATTATCCAAACATTTTGCTTTTTTGCCATATTTTCTGTCTCTTATTGTTTAATATTAATTAAACAGCAAATACAAATACCAAATAATGGATCTCCATGATCACCAAAAAACTTTGGCTCAAATAATACAAATTCCAGAGCTGAATGGATCATATGCCCATTGCCTACTACCAATCACTGTGGCTTGGAGAATGAATGAATGATGGGCTGAGGTTGAGGTCCTTCCCCACCCTCCACCTTCAAACCTGAGCTGGAAGTGAGGGAGGGGTATTTCCCGAAGGACACCTGTGAACAACAACCAGAAATGGGGTAAATGGATACCTGAGAGCCAAAAGCAACAAATATTGCAAGTGTTGGGATGTGTGGGAGGATGAACAACAGAGACATTCTGGAAGACAGAATTTGGCAGTGGACAGGGAAGAGCAGGAGAGCCCAGTTAGAGGCTGTTTCCTCTCTATGGTAAACTGGTAGCATTCGCAAGCCCTAAAACCAATGAAAAAATACTGGCTCTGGTGTGTAACAAAGAATATAGGTGCTCCCCCACCAAAATAGGAATGATGATCAGGCTGGAGGTGTGAGTAAGATGGTATGTGGAATTGGTGGATTTTGAATAAAAATTTGAGGAAAAAAAAAAAAAAAGCAGATGAATGACTAGGAAAGTATTTCAAGTGAGCATAAGGCCCGATGCTAGCAATAATTATACTTGTAACAGATGGAAAATTTTCACTCATTCACTCATTTCTTTATTCAGTCAATGATTACTGATTGAACACCTACTGTGTGCTAGGGCTGTGACTGTGAATAAGATACAGTCCCTCCTCAAAGAGTTTAAAGCCTACTGGTGTCCACAGCAAAGAGGTTGAACAAGTGTCCCAACAGGAGACAGCACACAGTCCCAGGGGAATGCATAGGGGACCCCTCATTGAGACCTGGGGGACAAGAGAATGTGAATTAAGCTAAAATCTAGGGACAAGTCAGGGTTAGCTACTCTAAGTGGAAGAGACCATGATTTCGACTGAGGGAAGAATACATGCAAAGATATCCATCCAAGGTGCTCTCTAGTAAAGGTTAGGTCAACTGCCTCTACCGAGA
This sequence comes from Solenodon paradoxus, assembly GCA_004363575.1. Lineage (NCBI taxonomy): Eukaryota > Metazoa > Chordata > Mammalia > Eulipotyphla > Solenodontidae > Solenodon > Solenodon paradoxus. The sequence goes on along the minus strand of RJWH01003280.1, from coordinate 156,448 downwards.
GTGCAGTCCATGTACATCCCACAGCTCACATTATGGCCCAGGGGGAACAACCAAGATGAACAACTAAATAAAACAGCTTCCTCCTCACTCTTCCTGCCTGCGCCTCTGCTCACCTTCATCATGCTGGCACCTTTCCTTAAGAAAAAAAAAAAAAAGATATCCATCCAAGAGAATTGAAGAGCAGGTCGGGCTCTTTGAAGTTCTTGAATTAAGATGGGAGATTTACGATTTCATGAGACAGGACACAGGCCCTATACACAGTCAGACACCTTGAAAACAGTATAGAAGCAATACTGTCCCACCAGGTAAGAGTAGGATAGTCTTTAGGGCACTATCATGCCAATAAGGAGTGGGGATTTCTGACTTTAGGATATGAAGTCCAAACGGAATGAAACTTGAGACAGCCCCTCAATGCACACAAGAAGTGCTGGTGGTTAGAAGAAAGTGGTGGGGAGTGAAGTGAAGCTGAGAGCCAAGAGGAATCAGGGATCATGAGAGCCATGAAAAGCAATGACAAAACCTTATTGCAGCAGGAGTGCTGATAACGGAAGCCAGAACATTCTGGCAAAAAATCCAGAGCTGGATAATGCCAAGTGTTGGCAGGGATCTGGGGATTTAGAGACCCTTGTACATACTGGCTGCTGGGGCGGGGGCAGTTAGCACTAATCTGGGGAGTATTCTGGCACATTTGGTGAGTTAAGTACAGTAAATCCTCACTTAACATCACTGATAAATTCTTAGAAACTTAGACTTTTAAACATGTTTACCAAAAGTAGTTCCTCCGATAATATCATTTAGTTCAACCTCAACTAGGATTACATTTTTGTTCCTCATCAACATTATAATGAAATTATATTGAACAAAATCACGTTGCTCAAGGACCTACTATACAGGGAGACCTTATAACACAGTAATTCCACTCCCAGGTATAAATCCCAAATATATCATCTAATCTGTAATAATGCCAATTGCAACTGCATTCGAGGATTGGGAAATTGGAAGCAATCTGAGTGTTCACATTGGGAGACACAACATTTAAAACTTGGTGCTAAGCAAAAGGAAAACACACAAATGATAAGAGCACCCTGGAGGAATAGTAGTTAGGTCTACTGACTCCAGTTGAGAGCATAGTCCACACATCCTAAAGGCTGGGGATTGCATTCTGGAGCTGGAGGAGACAACGAGGATGAACAACTAAATAAAAATAAATAAATGCTTCTTCCTTCTCTCTCTTCCTGCCTGCCTGCCTACTCATCTTCATTCCTGCCTGTGCCTTTCCATAGAAAAAAAAAAAGGTAAAAGACAAAATGAGATAAATAGTAATACCAGTAAAGAGAAGCTCAGAAAATTTAACATGACAATTTGCCCAACCCCTTCCCGTGAGCACTCTTACTAATGCCACTTGCCACTTTCTAACATACTGATAGTTCTTTTATGTTTGTACCTACAGATCATTGTCTTCCCTCCCTTGTTAGAACACACTCCATGAGAACAGATATCCCTGGTGGTTTTGTTCACTGATGTATCTCCAAATGCCTGGTCCATAGGTGGTACCTACAAATATCTGTTGAAGGAATACATAAAAAGACAACAATATACATTTTGCAAAAATGCATTCCAACCAAAAGATCCCCTTTAAGAACATGAGAATAGTTCTTGAATAAAAGCAGAGGAGAGATATGAGGGATGAGATGGAGGAGGGAGGGCCCATGTTGTACAGAACATTCTGGACTAAAAAGTATGTTTCTCCTTTTTCTTTTAGTTTTATCCTCTTCCACCTCCCAGGGATTGTCATAGACCTGCTGTCAGTCATGCCTGACTTTTTTTCTTTTTTTTTTTTAAAGGGAAGTTGCAGGCAGGCATGAAGGTAAGCAGGCAGACAGGCAGGAAGAAAGAAGAGGAAGAAGCACTTTTATTTTTTATTCGGTTGTTCACACTGGTTGTTCCTCTCCCCCACCCCAGACTTGGAAACCCAGGGGTACATGTCTTGCTCTTTTGGAGGCGATTGACCTAACCCACAAGGCCCGTCATGCCTGATTTTTCTAAGACATCAGGTCTTGAAAACATAAACCTGATGATTACTACAAGGAGACCAGAAGTCTGAAAAATTCCAGGTGAATGGCTCTCCCCAACCTGTGTTAGGAAAGGTATTTGCTGAAGGGCTCTGTCCTGGGGTCCACTCAGGCCTCTTAGAAGTCTGGCCAGTTTGGGGATTTGGAATTCCCAACGGGTTCACATGCATTTGCAGGTTTAAAGCAAAACAAAGACTATATTCATGCAAGCGGCCACCTTGCAAGTCATCGGTTTCCTCACCAGCAGCATGCAAGTATCTAGGGAGATTTGGAAAACATAAATTCTCAAGCCTAATCCCCATGGAGATTCAGATCAAAAGATCTCAGGGGGCCCCGGAATTTGTTTTGTTTTAACTCACCAGGTGACTGTGGCCCAGCCAGCACCAGAGGCCCTGATGGGCAGTCAAATTCTCAGTCATTCCCAACAGTCACCCCAGGAAGGCAGGAAATCTGTGCTTTCCTCTGTCCCGCTTCAGGAAAGCTGGAGGGGGCTTCAGGAGCTGAAGCAGTTAAAACTCTGGGCGGAGGTGGACAGATAATGGGCCAAAACACCCCCTCAGTCTTGCTCTAGTGTCAGCATTCCTGGCCCACCCACCTGGGTCCTTGGTCACCCGGAGACCTCACGAGAACACACAGGCCCTAACCTGCCCTGAGCCCAGATCTGGAGCTTCCCAAGCAGCTCTCTCAGCCAGCTCTGAACAAAAGCGATTGTTCGCCCAGGAATGTACTGCAGGGAGATGTCTGTCCATCCTTCCCTGTCTCCCCATCCCTGTCTCTGCTCCCACCTTTAATCCCCGGGAGGGAAAGTATGCTAAATATGACTGCTCTTGGCGACTTCAACACTCCAACCTGAAAGTCACACGCTGTCTGTGTGGTTATTTGTACATGAACCCTCCCTCCAAGCGATCACTCTCCAGGAGTCAGAGGTCCATTTTCCACACTGGAGCCTGAGAGTGGGTAGATGGGGGTCTTTTTTTTTTTTTAATATACATTTGGAGCTGCCGACCTTCCTGTGGGAATCGTCCTATTATTTTAAAGGATGGATTGTGCTTGTCCCTGCCCCCACCTGATGAAGCAGTAAATTGTAACAAGAGAATCTGGCTAAACAAGTTTCCGATTCAAACGTTATCTTATGGACAAAGAACCCTTTGAATATAGTTTTTGGGTTTGGCTTCTTGTGATGGAGTGGAAAGTTATGTTTTCACTGCTGCTGGAATTCCCTCCCTTCAGCTGTGTCTGGGGGTCACTCAGGGAAGGCAGTGATAGGCCCCCCATGGGGCAGGGTAGGCCACGTGGCCAAGAGAGCTGTGGCCAGGTCATTTCCTGCCAATTAACACATGGATATTGATAATTTTCCTCTCAAGGAAGTTGCTGCTGATAAGGCAGGTCAGTCCCCTTTGGTCACCACATCATCCATAAGTAGAGAACCCCTTTCTTCCAAGAGCCCATTATCCAAACATGCTTGAGGCAGTTGATGGATAGAAAACGCCCATGTTAAAAGGATTCCCAATCTAAACAGAATGTGTCTGGTTACTGACAAAATTAAATTACCCTCCACTGAAGGTACTTCCCCTTCCAGTGAAAACAAAGTGATAGTTACAGATAAAGTAGAAATTTGGGCATAAATTCTAAGAGACTTCTAACAGCAAACTTGATTGTTGCATTTATGAGCTTAATTTTATTTTATGTTTGTCCCACTTTGATATACTTCATAAGTGAGAAGATACTAAACTTTTTTGGCCTATTTAAGAGGTCAAAAGTCCAATAGACTCTGGTTGAAAGCACCTGGAGAGGCTAAGATTTTACTGAACACTCTTGTCTGCTCTGGGAAATATCCTTTCTTCTCCCTAGAAACAGGAAACCAGGCTGCCCAGGAGAAAAGGAAAAAGAAAGAAACTTTTCCTGTGCTATGGTTTCTTTTTCTTGGCGAAAGATTATATTTAACACTCTGCCTTCATGGATACTTCTCAGAATTTCTCCTAACCTTCCCTTGCTCCCAGAAATGAGGCCCATGTAGAATTCAGAAGCTGCCTTTAAGGATTTCAGATATCACGCTAACCAATAAGAGGGACCACCAGTCAATCCTTTAATTTATTTGATAGGTCTTTAGTGGGTTTCTGCTTCAGGTCACCACAATTCTAAGGTCTGAGAGAGATGTAAACGTCTTCAAGGGAACTAGTTGGTAAAGTACAATGTGCTTTCACCCGCGATAACTCCGGCAAATGCTGAGACAGAAAATGGCCTCTCCATGTAAAATGCTTAGAGAATGGGAAGGGAGGTCAGATTGCAGAGAAGAACCTCCAGAGAGGGGCCCCACACCCACCCCCGCCCCTTAATCTGGGCCTAAACTGGGAAAGACATATCGAAAGCGTGCTACCCCGAGAAGAGAGGTCAGTAAGATCAGGGGCCCCAGGTGCGCTCAACCAAAGACTATAGAATTTCCAATTCTGCGGGTTTGGTTTGTTAAGTGTTTCAGCTGGAAAGATGTCTTCCTCTGAGACCCAAACCTCAACAATAACACCCCTCTCTTTCCTTTGAAGCCAGTTTCTAATGTCTTCCTTGACAGAGAAACTTTATCTCCTACATCCTCTGCACTCGTCTTGGTTACACCCATGGCCATAGGGCAGGCGAGTCCAGCTGCTCTGCCCTGACTCTGTTCTGAAGAGTGATGTGCTTGCGACGTGGGTTCATGTTTGGGGGAAATTTGCTTTTATTTTGTTTTTAATGAATGCCCTAGGATGGTCCACGAAGAAAGACACACCTCCTTCCCCTCCTCCTGCTCCTCCAAGCTGGCTGAGTTCTCAGGAGGGCAGCTGAGTCAAATACAGACAGGAGCATCCCAGGGCTTGGCAGAGCTGCAAGGCTGTGAGGCAGTGAGTCTTCCATCACACTGTCATCGAGCTGCAGAGAACACCCCCAGCAGCCCAGCTGCAGCACTGCTGGCAACAGAGCCGACTGAGGGAAAAGGGTGTCCTCCAACCTCCTCCTGTCCTTTCACAACTTCCCTATGATGACTGGTAGGTGGTATGTTCTTCACTGGTTCTGCCACTGCTGACCCTTCAGTGGGCTGGGAGGGGTGCTCAGTCACCATACTGAGAGTATCTCCAGGCCTTTCGTGTACTCTGAGTGACTGTCATCAGCATTTTTTTAAAGGAAAGGTATGAAGGAATGAAGGAATGCAGGTGAACAGGCAAGAAGGCAAGGAGAGAAAGAGAAAAAAGAAGCACTTTTTTTCTGTTGTGCTGTTGTTTTTTATTTGTTCACACTGGTTGATTCCCCCTGGGCCTGGGACTCCAACTCAGGGCTGTGTGGCTTCACGCTCTTTCAGAGGAGATTGGCCTAACCACTACTCCACCCGGGGCGCCTCCATCATTAGTATTGATGACCACTATTCCCAAGGACCACCCCTTGACTTGCTCCAAGACAGTTCACCTAGGCCCCCTTTCAACCAGACTATCACTCTTAAACTGCTCCTATACAGAAATTATGAAGCTTTGAGTATTGGTAGGGTACTGATTTTAAGATTCAGTTCAATTCAGAATTTATTTATTATTTTAAAAGAAAGGTACAGGCAGGAAAAGTAATGCAGGCAGGCAGAAAGAGTGGAAAAAAACACTTCACTCATTTTATATATTTGTTCATTTTGATTGTTCCCCCAGACTCAGATCTTGCACCAGGGACTTTGGGATGTATGGCCCAGTGGTGTAGTCTAAACCACTAGGCCACCAGAGAAAATTTAATGAGCATCTACTAACTCCAGACATTTCACATTTATTGATCCTATATAACTGCCAATAGGAATAAAACAGGGAATAAGGGCTTCAAAGTTTAATGAAGGAATGTCCAGGAAAAGGTTGGGCATTTATCTTCCAATCTTCCTAAAAATTCCAGATGGCCCCTCCTCATTGAATTGCCTCCTCCATCCACCCACCCACACGAAGAGAAATAGCCATAACCATTGTCTAGAGTATTAGAAAAAGAGTGTGTTTAAAGTGGTCAAGATGACAGCTTTACTACTTCCTTATTATGAGATATTAACATCTATTTAACTTCTCTGAGCTCAGTTTCCTCATTTGTAAAATGGGGATAATAGACCCTTCTTTGAAGGAGTGTTGGAAGCTTAACAAGCTGACAAATTCAGACTGCCAGAGGTGGCTCCAGATCCAGAGTGGTAGACCCTATCAAATGATAGCTGCTATTCTTTTGGTAGTTACAGGTTATTATTCTTGCTGTCACTATTGTTATTAGCAGCTTTGTGAGGGACAATAGACTTTCAGTGGCAAATAATATGGAGACACCTTGGGAGAACATCCCTTCTAGGAACCAGCATATCTCAAGTCTGAATTCAGGACATACCACATTGTTCCAATTTGGATATGTTTGATTCAAGGTGACATTCTTCAATGACAAAAGCACATATTCTGGCTTTCTGGAAGGGGGGGGGGTGTTGATTTATGTTTCTTTTTACTTATATGTGCTCTTCGGTTGATGCTTCCATCTCTGACAATGAGGCCTCTTCAAAAAAAATTTAAGTTGTTCTCTGCCAAATCTGTCAATAAGCTCAAATGAAAGACACTGAATTAGAGTCCTGCTGTGGTTCACAAAAGGGGGAAGCCGCACCATAAACACTTCTTCCCTATTGGTCTTTAAAAGGGTAGCAGATCATGATAAAAGAAATCATCATGCAAAAATGTTTTATAGGTGAACAAGTATTGTTGGGTTTTTGTTTTCGTTTTTGTTTTTTTCCTTTTTTAGCTTGGAGAAGTCAGAGTGTGCTATAAGGGAAAATTACAACTTGATGGCACCTTTTATCTTCACTTTAGACAAGCAGAGAAAATAAGTCACTTTCTGAATTCGCCCAGGAATCAGTTCATTCAGACCAGATCAGTGGCTTATAGCTGAGCTCACAGGAGTCCGCAAGCAAAATTAGCGACAATTTGGATTTTATTGTACAGAAAGGATTTTCATTTTTAAAGATAATCTCTAGTTTGGATTTATAAAACCCAAGAAAATAAACCACCACAGACATTAAAAATGTTTTTTCCTTCAATTAGCATAATAACCATAAAGTGATTTTTTTATGGCATCCATCTTCAGACTTTGTAGATCTCAATTCACAATCCGAGGTTTTTTTAATTTTTATTACCATATATATGTATTTGTATATATATATATATATGTACATACGTTCTCACTATTTAAATCAGAGGGAGAAGTTTTCATCTAGGATTATTTATTTTCGCTCTTTAATTTTAATTCATGCGCCTCTGGAGAACGTATCTTTTGTATGATTCCATTTCCAAAAACCAAAAGAAAACAGAAGATGACATGTTATTGGTTAGTTCCTTTAAAAGGTTGTTTGGAGGGGTCTCTCCTGGGCTTTTTCTTTTTTGTAAGTCATATTTCAAATCTTTGATCTGACAGTCCTGAAATACTACCTTACAATTACATCATAACCGTGAAATGATTTTTGTTGGCTTGTGGAATGACTTTTCAAAATGTTTCCACTAAGTACACAAATATTATAGTGAAAGAATGTCAGAATATTCCAAATGATTAGTGATGGTATTAAAATTGCTAGTATTGATATATATTATGCCCCTAACAAATGTAAGATATTTATGGCAAGGGCTTCATCCAACTTCATCCAGGTTGTCTGATTTTTTCCCTCCTTTTTAAGCTGGTAATTTCTTCTCTTCATCTTTTTCACAAGCTTTGCTGTTACTAAAATCATTTAAACCACTGGTTTCTCTTTCCCAGTGAGGAAAGATAACATATTCATACAAAAGTGCATAGAGCTGCTGAAGCAAATAATATCTAATAGCATGTACAGCACTAATCATATATTCATTTAATAAAAACTTACTGTGAAGTCATAACATATCACATTATACAAATTCAACCATGTGAAGTTGGCCCATCTCTCTACAACAAAAGAAAGAGAAAGAAGGCACATCCTGATGGCTCAGGTGTTAAGTCTATAGCTCTGACAAATTCCACAAAAAGCTGAAGGACCAGAGTTCAAGCTCCGGGGCTGGGGAGAACAACCATAATAGCTAACTAGAGAGATAATGCTGCTGCTCTTTCTTTCTTCCTGCCTGCCTATCTTCCTACTTGCCTGCTTCCTTCCTCTTAAAAAAAGAAAGAAACAGAAATAACATTTTCAATAGTGCAGACTTTCCAACCACTCATATCCACTCAATGGCAGGCTCCAGAGTTAGCAAGATGAGAGGCATGGACCTACTATGGGCTCAGCAGTTACATCTCTTGTACCTCTCAGAGGTGAGGCTAAATGTAAGGCTAGAGGTTGGAAGATAAATGTTTGGGGGAAAGGCATATCATGGCCTCTAAATAAGAGCCTGCTGATTCTTCCAGTTCCCAAACAAAACAAAATGGCAACTTCATCCATTGCTAGAAAAACAAACAAGCAAACCTATGATGGCCCTAGCGATGGCTGTCCCTGTGTTGTATTTCATAAACCACTGAAGATAGTTTTCCAGAATAATCTTGACCCCAAGATTTATTTCCCTTGTCCTCAAGGTATGATGCTCAATACAACGCAGTCAAGAAAGTTGCACCTGCTTTACACGAGGCATTGTCCTGAAATTACAGGAGAAATTCCTGGATCACTCGTGGGCATTTTAGGGGGTATGAGATTATTCCTATAAATACACTTGATAATAAGTCACATTTTTGTAGAATGAGGCTATCTTGACAAGTCTTATAACTTAATAGTTGGATTAAGTCATCTTTATTTTCCTTATCAGGAATAGTAAGCATGTCAAATGACATAAATTTTAAAGGGGAAATAAAATGACATGTTTTGTTTGCTTGTTTTTTTTATTTCTGTTTTTGGTACTAATTGTTAATGCAGTCAGAGATTTTGTTGGTGTTCATGGTTAATGGTGGTGATGGATTTTTTAGAACCATCTAAACCTAGTGATTTAAAAACAGAAGGGTAAACACAGAGGACTTATTTATTTGTTGATCACTGAGAGACATTAGCCAGCGGAAGAGATTTTTGGTAATATGTATACCTTGTATACTTATGTACCATAACATCAAACATTAGCTGATATACATATACTGGGCTCAGTGCATTATTTTCCTGCCTCCAGTCTCAGTTGGACCAGATCTAAAAGGCACCATGCTGAGCATTTCTCCGTAATTGTTTTAACAAAGGATATTTTCAAGAAAAGCTAATCCACCTGTTTCTAATTCAGCTAAAGCTATTCCCTTAAGATGTTTCAATGCCTGAGCAAGCTCTATCCAAAAAACCATTTTACTTCTTTTTCAAGGATTTTTTTTTTTCAAACAGGTGGTCCTTCAAACAGCTGGAGGCCTCCTCAGCCCTCAACTCATGTTTGATTCAAGTTCAGAATGAGCCTTGTTTAATCAATTGGACTCTCCAAGGAGCTGGAAAAATACCACCCCATGATCAGGAGAGCCGTGAAGCAAGCATTGAATTTTCTCACAACTCAACCCTAATCTTTCGCTCTCTCCTTATAGGATCAAATGGAAATTGTAAAGGTTACACATAATACCTCATTCAAGCTGACCTTTCAGTTCAAGAGCAACATGGATGACAGAGAATGTGACTTTTAAATAGAGGGCCACCTGGTCTGGAGACACCATCGTTGCAGGGATTACATCTACAGATCTGGGTAGCTTTATTTTAGAACCAGAAAGGATGGCAGGGAAAGCAAAGAACATCCTCATTAAAGCTGATTTAGTGGAGAGGTTCAGAATCCTCCTTTCCTCTTTGGTGTCACCCAAGTTTCTCACGCCAATTTGTGAAGCCGCACATCATTATTTTAATTGTCAGCAGCCCTTGGGTAAATTTTAATAATCTCACTGAGCTGTCTGCACGCAGCACTCTGGACACTACAGATAAGAGTTTTCACAGTGACATTTGGTGGCCACCAACTCAGGTGGAAGTAAAGGAACATAATCATTGGTATACTTTGGAACAAGATTTGTTTTGTTTTGTTTGCTTTTGCTTATAACATAGAAGCTGGGTGTCCTCTGATGTAGCAGATACATTGGAATCAGGCTCTGGCCAACGTTTTTATTTGGTCAACAAAACCCTGCTCAAGGAATAGTCCTGCATTTCCCCGCTTTCCTGGTTCTCCAGTGTAGGTTTATTCCTGCCCACAAATTTCCCTCTTCTCTAACCCTCCTATGAGTTTCCTAGAGGAAAAACCCTAAACAAAAGTTCCCATTACACGGCATGTTAGTTATCAGGTGCCAGAGGGTCAATGGGTCAGTTGCAGAGAAATGTCAAACCACAGAGAATGGGAAGTCATCCTGTGTAGACATCAGCTGCACATACATCCTTTCTACTGCTGTTCATTTCTCCTAATGCTCCTCCATACATCTTTTATGCTAGAGGACTCCCCCATCCTGTATCTTAAACCCCCTCCAAAGCACCCAGCTGGAGAATGAATGAACCCCTTGAAACTGGCCATTGATTCCTCCCCTGAAGGCCTTGGTGTGTCCTGCTGCACTTATCTTTGCTCAAAGCCACTTGATGCATGGAAGAGAAACATTCTTTAGCTGCTCTGGCATTTGAATCACTAAGTGGGTTTGACATTTTAAAAAATCAGTATTTTTCTTAAGAGAGAAAGGTGAAAGGTTGAGGGAAATTATGGGAATTATCTGTCAAAAAAGTAAGTGATCTTGCATTATTGCAGAACAGATCCACACAGCAAACCAAATGATGGCCTCCGGAGGGCAAGAGTGATGAGTGTTGCACTGGGATGACCCCAGTGAGACTGTAATGACTGTTAATATTGTTGCCGTCCTTCTGTCTGGACATTTTTTATAACAGTCTTCAACATTGCTCTAGATATATATGATTCTAAATCTTTGTGATTGCATGGGAAAGAAATGAAGTCCAGCTGAATTAGAAGTAAAATCATTTCATGTAGTTTTGCTTTCAAGTGAGTCTTAGAAAACAAGAAAATTGAGAAGGTGAGTTGGGCTCTCTGGAGAATCTCTTGGATAATAAGGGAAGTATAGCTAAGAGTGGTCCAGCAGGAAGTTCTCCTAAGTAAAGGGCAAGAGCCGTAGTGCCCATTGGAATTGCCAGGGAAGCTGGCACAGAGTAAGTCAACCCCACTTGGGCCTTATTAATAAATATCCCCAACTCACTATCACATACAAGATGTGGGGGCCAACCTACATAACAACGGCTAGGGAAAATGGAGTGAAGGCAAGAGGTGGGATATCCATAGTAACGTAGCTACAACTAGATGATTAAGGACTGCATAGAAAGCTGATTCATGCTGAGATTCAGAAGGGAAAAAAGAATCTTTCTTTAAACAATTCAACACCATATTCCAGCCATGGAGATAAGAAAAGTGATGATGAACTAGACCAAATTAATTTCCAAGGGTGCCAATCTTTTTGGAGATATGGCAATCTATAAAGTCTCTGATTTCCCAACATTTTCCCTTCTTCTTTTTATAGTGTAATAACGTTGATTTATTAAGCCTAAGTGAACCAAGAGTCATTTAATTTTTAATGTCTCTTTTTAAAAAAATTATTGCTATTTGTTCAATCTTTTGTTCAGAATGCTACATTCATTTTTGAATATCGACATTGTATCTCAGTCTATATTTCACACCACAACCTCCACCAGAGTTCCAGTGTCCTTTGCTGCTCCCTTTCCCCCTCTTTCCATCCCTCACCCCTCTCACCCCACTGGCAGTAATCGTCTTATGTCCTGAGAGTTTTGAGGAGACACTCAGGGTTGAAAGTGAGGCTGGAATTCCCTTACAGTCAAAAAATCTAGGCCTAGAAATTGCAGACTGACAGCCTGAGGAGAGGGTAGAAAGGTGAAAACAGAAAACCCTCTTTCCCTTCAGGGTAAATAACAATAAAACAAAGAAACAAGGGAACGTGCTCACATGGTTTAGGTCGCTGAGATGCTGACATGTGAACCAGGTAAAGCCGAGGACCTGGGTCAAGACCCACAGCTGGGGAGAAAAACCAAAATAAAGATGCTTCTTCCCTCTCTCTCTTCCTTTCTTCCTTGAAGCAATTTGGTTAATAAGTTATTTCACGGACTGGGAGTCACCCTTCTAGGGCCCATGCGTGGGGCTAACGCTGTGAGCTCTGATTCTAGAAAGGTACGCTGGACTGAGTCTGGGCCCCTGTGTCATCAGAGGCCCATCAGAAACTGCTGAACAAAGTGAGACAAGCTCGTTGCTAAGCTGCCCTAAACCAAGCGCACACACCGGCATGAGCACTTGATGGAGGACAAATGTCTATAAACATTTTGTCCTGAGCAAAGTTCCAGGCACAGGCCAATTTTCACCCATAGAAAAGGAGAGCGATGAATGGAGATGATGCACTCCCTCGTTTCTTTTGTGAGGTCATAACTTTTCATTAATTGCCAGAAGTGATAATGTACCTATTGAAACAGATAAACCATCTAACACCTACACCACCAAGCTCACAGCCCAATCTCCTGTTAGAAAGAGTCTCTGAAAGTCTTCTGCTCTGAAATAAGGCCTTCTTCCTATGCTCGCAGGTCTGGCTTCTCAGATAGCAGTGGGGATGCTGTCAGTCCTCGTCCGCTCAAGTCTGCATCTGCAGCAGAGACAAACGGGCTCAGCTTCATCACGGGGGCTTTAAGGCAGACTCCTTACTAGATTATCTGCCTTCTGCGGAGTCTAGTGCCCCTGAGACCACCTGGGAAACACAGAGCAACAGGACCCGATTCCGGGACAAGCTCACGTTTAGTGGGAGCCCGGCTCTGAGGCTCCTCCCAAGATAGCTGCTCCAGAGCGCGGGCCATGGTTGCTAGGCAGCGCGTCCAGAACAGTTATTCAAGTTCGAAAGTCAAGTCCTGCTTTTAGCCCTGCCCCTTGACATGTGAGATAAGTCACTTGTCTCAGAATCCTCTGCCTCTAATGTAATACATATAATTAGAAAATTACTTAACATCTCTCCCATAATGAGCGGCCGTTACACAGGCCCGGATATATTTTAATGACTCAAATTAAAAGGGAAAATGATTCAGTTCCCAAGTCTTCTTGAGTAAAATTCAAGCACCTTTTCCCACCAGTCTTACATGTCATGGTTATATTCCTTTGGTTTCCTCTAAAATGTCATTTACAAATTCAGTAGATACTTGCATAGAGAATTATATTGACCTATTTGAATACTTTATGGGTTTCTACATGCTACAATGTCACACTTAGACCATGATGACCTTCACTTTGGCATGAATAGAACATCTGCCCAGTATCCATTCCCCACTTTCCCTAGTCATAGTTCCTCATTTGACTTCAAGGATGATCTCTCCCTATTGGATACAATCATGGCTGTTTCTTTATACAAACCTAAACTAGGCTAGAAATATACTATCAGAGTTTCAATCCTGAACATTCTTGAGAATGGTCAGAGTTCAACAGAGACCACAGTTCAATAATCTTCAGATTATTCTTTAGATCTGCTCCCCCAGCCCCAGGACCTACCCTGGCCCCTGTCTTCCCCCAGCCTGTATTTGTAGCTTTCCCTTTGGTTCTGTGACCACCCTCAAATCCTTAATAAGTATCTTCTGTGCTGAAGTGAACTAGAATTAGTTTCTGTCGTTTGCGATTCAAGTATTCTGTTAAATACCTTCGGAAAAAGGACAGGTTATTAAACTGGGATACCAAAACAAGAAAGAAAACATTCGGAGTTTAAAAAAAAGTCCTGAAAATCTAACCTAACCTTTTGTTTTGCAGATAGGCTACCTGAAGAAGTTAGGCAATTTGACCAAAATCCTAACACTGGTTGGTGACAGGCCAGCCTGGACTCCAGGAGGCATTGCCTGTTCTCGGGTCTCTTCTAGGAGAATCACCTATATTGCTTTGGCAGCTGTACACAATACAGGGCTTGAGTGTGACTGGATTCCCAACAAAATTTAATTTATAAACACTGAAATTCAAAGTTCATATCATTGCCAAGTTTCTCAAAATCTTTCTAGCAGACAAGACCACCAGACACAGTTCACATACATCCCAAAGAACTGGGCTCCTGGCCGCGGGTAGGGGGTGGGGAACAACCAAAATGAAAAAAATAAATGTTTCTTCCTCCTCTCTCTTCCCTCCTGCCTGCCTACCTGCCTGCTCACCTCCATTCCTTGCCTGCTCCTTCCCTTTTATGAAAATTAAAAAATGTGGCATGCCCTGGTGGAGTAGTGGTTTGGTCAACTGCCTCCAGTCCATGCACAGGCTACATACATCCCAAGATTTGGGTTCTCCTCCCAGGTCGGGGAGAACAACCAAGATGTACAACTAAATAAAAAGGTGTCTCTTCTTCCACTCTCCTCCTACCTGCGTACTCACCTTCATTTCTGTCTGCACCTTTCCTTAAAAAAAAAAAGTTTAAAAAGAAAAAAAAAAAGAAACAAACTCCATTCCTGAGCTCCTGAATTGTACAAAAAGAGGCAGTGGGCCAGATTTGACCCACAGGCCACTCGTCAATCTCTGGTTTAAGTCACTTTGAGTTAGAGTTTCGGCTCTTTGCAATGAAATACAAACTGGTAGACTAAAGTCATCCATACATTTATTGAGTGTCTATTATTGTAAGACTAACACACAATCCTTTCCACAAGGATGTCACAATCTCAACTAGAGAGACTACCATTTATTGAGCACTTACTTACAAGGAGCTATTCGCCTGACTCTGCTAATGAATTATCTCATTTAATTTTCAAGGCCAATGCTACTAGATAACGTCTTTTTATTCCTATTTACAGATGAGGACTGCGAGGCTCAAGGAGATCAAGTACCTTAGCCAAGTTCACCTAGCTAGCAGGTAGTAGAGAAAAGGACTGAAGCCAGGCTGTATGTCTCTGAAGCCTGGGAACGTAACCACTGTGCTGGGCAAATCTTCCATGGTGGCTCCAACCCACACTGTGATTCCCACTGTTCAGCCAACCTTCTTCTGCCCCGTCCTCACAGACTAGAGGACTCACTGTCCCATTCAGATTTCCTTCCAGTGCTGTTCAACTCCTTATTCCCATTCTTTGAACAACCCAGCCATGTGCTCTTAGCAACGACTCCTTCTGCATACCTACAGTACCTGATGTCTGCCTTATTTATCTCAAGCCTATAGAGGGTTTTTATTCTTAAATTTTCTTATGTTTGTTCTCTCTACCTAAGTTCCACTATTGGTATTGGAGGTAGGAACTCCCCTCTGACTCTTGGGTGATTTACCCTCAAAGATAAGCACACAGTGAGCTCATAGTTGGAAGAGAAAAAAAAAATTATAAAAAGAATGAGATAAAAGAGAGATGAAGAGACTGGGCAACTAAAGAAACAATTAAGAACCAAAGTATCACCACCTTCTATAAATGAGGAGAGAAAACGCCAACACACACACATCCATGAAACAGAAACATCTGGAAAGGCACTCCCTGGTGGAGCAGTGGTTAGGTCAATCACCTCTGAAGGAGCAAGCTACATACCCCTAGGCCTGAGTCCTGGGGGTGGGGGTGGAGGAACAACCAATGTGAACAACTAAATAAAAATAAATACAGGCACTTCTTCCTCCTCTTTCTTCCTGCCTGTCTGCCTACTCACCTTCATTCCCACTGGTGGCTTTCCTTTAAAAAAAAATCTGGAAAATACTTGAGGCAATAAAAGTTAAAACAAAGGAAAAAGACAAGAATTAAAGAAAATAGAACTAGAAGATAAATTTGAAAGAGAAGACCCTCACCCCACTCCAAAAAACATACCTGAAAAAAACTTAAAAATATAATACAGAAAATTTTCTCCAAACTAAGAAATACTTGATTTGCAGATAAAAAGGACTCACTTTAAACTGGGAAAACTTAGAACCATCAACATAGAGAACATATAAAACCATCAACAAGGCTCTAAGAATAAAGAAAAATTATTCAGGGATCCTAGCAGAAAGTCTAGGGTCCTACAGGGGAAAAATGCTAAGCCTGCCTTCCTCCAAAAGAGCAACATTCAATGCCAGAAGCTAATAGAAAAATGCCTACTAGTTTCTGAGGGAAATAAAAAGGTGACCCAAGACTATTACACTACTTAGCTGTCATTTACACACAGTCATGCATTCTTAAATGTGAAAGAATTCAAGGACAATAGCAATGAGTCTCCAGGGGGAAAGAGGGAGGGAAAAAAAACAAATGAAAAAACCACTGAACAAAATAATCAAGCCAAGAAACTGATCAAAATAGAGAATTAGGACTGTGAAAGTTTAATCTAAGGAAAAACAGTAAACCTCGATTCCAGTTAAATACAGAATGAGGGCTACGCTTCTGGAGAAATAAATGGATGCAAAGCAGAATGGAGGGGCTACTAATCAAACAAATTTTAAAAAATAGGAGCATAAAGAATTATGAGATAGGAAGCATGAAAGCATTAAAGCGTTTAGTCCCCTGACAGGATGTCAATCAAAACTACTCACCTAAACTTTCCATTGGTTTTCTTCATCTGTTATTTTCTTCTTAATCTTCCTTTTTTAGGAGCTACTATATTCTGTCATTTAGGAACTAATATTCAAAGTTCATCCATGTCAATTGAGTGCCTTCTGTTCTGTTTAGGTAAAATCAAACCGATAGTTTTAATTTATCATTAAATTAATTAAATATTTAAATTCTTTTAAAAAACATAATATGACCCTGATACTAGAAAAATATTTCTGTTCTCTCCTCCTCTCTCTCTCTCTCTATCTCTCTCTCTCTCTCTCTCTATCTCTCTCTCTCTCTCGTGCTCTCTCTCTCTCTCTCTCTCTGTCTCTGTCTCTGTCTCTGTCTCTCTCTCTCTCTCTCTGTCTGTCTGTCTGTCTCTCTCTCTCTCTCTCTCTCTCTGTCTGTCTGACTGTCTGTCTGTCTCTCTCTCTCTCTCTCTCTCTCTCTCCAGCAAACAGGCATTGGGGACGTTTCCTATGATGACACAGATAGTAGCTGGAAGACCTAAGATTAGTCAAATCCCAGGCTTCAGTCTCCAGAGTCCGTGCTGTTAACCATTACCCTTATGGCTTCTCACCAAGTGGGTAGGTAGGTCATTTGTCACTTTCCTTATACTTTGAATTTTTAATTGGTAATTATATATCATTAGAAAGAATCATTAACAAACTATAAAAGGACTTCTATTTGCAAAATGGAGATGAAATGAATACTCCCAGGTATTAGCAGGCCAACTGAGCAAAGCCCAAATACCCCACCCATACATACACACACACACACACACACACACACACACACACGCACGCACACATCCCGCCTCTCCTGACCACTAATCTAGTTGACTCCTGGGGCAAGGGGTGTTTGGAGGATTAACTCCTTAACAAACTAGCACAGGCTTTGGAACAATAGGTGGTCTGAAACTTTAATGATACTCATTGCAAAGGGATGAATGGAAATTCAAATCCGCATACCTGTGTTTTATTGGCTT
Organism: Solenodon paradoxus; assembly: GCA_004363575.1. NCBI lineage: Eukaryota > Metazoa > Chordata > Mammalia > Eulipotyphla > Solenodontidae > Solenodon > Solenodon paradoxus. The sequence goes on along the minus strand of RJWH01003280.1, from coordinate 138,954 downwards.
TGGGCAGATTAGCTAGAGGAAATAAGCATTCTTAAGGGATCATTTCTGTGCGAGAAGAAAATGTGGAATAAACAAAAGGTCGAAAAAGTCCCAGGTGTTTGCAGTCATGCATCCAGGTTACTGTATCTCTGAACAATTTGCTGGACTGACACGGCTTCATTTTAAATGACACAACTTAACCAGCCCATGCATTCTGCTGCCCAAGTGCTGTATAATGAGGGTGGTGATGGGAAGCAGCTCCCAGGAGGGTGGAGGGACAGCTGCTTGTGTCACCTGGGAATGGCGCCCATATACAAATCTCATCTCTTTGACAACAACTGTAAAGTCCCCCTGTCACTGTCACTCACTGGCAAAATTAATGACTAAAGGGGAGAAGGAGAGGAAATGCCTAACCCCTGAAATACAGAAAGACAGAGAGGGACAGAGCAAGTTAATAAATAAAACAGGAGCCTGAAGGGAAGAGCTGCTTTGTCAGAATATAAATATTTCCCTTCCCCTTTTATCTTTAATGTAGTGTGAGAAGCTTATTAAAGGGAAATGCATCCCTGTCCCTGGAGCCCCAGCACAAGCCTTGCAGGGAGCAGCCTGCAGAATGGGCTAGCCTAGCCCCACGCTTATAAACTCTTCCCTGCTGGAAGTGAGCGTAAACCCGTGCAGAGCTATAAAGAAGGGCTGAGAGAAGAAAGGGAAGCCATTGTGGCCACTAGGATCTCTATCTCGATGGGCCTGGTGTCATGTTATGTTAATCGCTGAGAGATGCTGAGAGACTAAGGCTGGGGAATGCCTGTCGGCTCAAAGGCTTGGCTTGAGATTTCCAGGGAAGCTGGCATTACTAGATGGAGGCGCCTCTTCATTAGAGAAAATACCCAAATTTAGACAAAGGAGAATTCATTCCAAGAGAAAAACAGACATAAAGGCTAACGGGGTGGTAGGAGTCTAGTGAGTTTTCCTCCTCCAAGGAGCCCTCCTGGGCCGCAGACCTCACACTTCTGAGAAGACAGCCAATGTGGGCAGTCCCAGAGTCCAGCCTTCCTGTATCCAAAGCCATTGCTATTCCACAACAGCAGGGTGTTTTGGGTTTTTTTTTGCTTTCACATCTCTTTCTGAAGAGCCCTACAGAGAAGAGAGAACATTCGGGTCAGCCTATCCGTTCAGGCTGGCACACAGTTGGTGGCCAGTAAAGCCAAATGGCCCAATGTAGAGACTGTGCTGGTCTTGTTTATCACTGTCTGTGTAGAGCCAAGCACAGAACCTGGCACACGTGGTTTTGGGTAGACAAATGAGTACATGCTTTTAGACACAAAGGTCTCTCTTGTTGGCCATTTTGCTGCCTCTCCAAAGAATCTCAGTTTTGATCAGGAGCTCGGGGACAATCAATCTTTACCGACTGCTAAGAGATATTCAGCCATAGGGTTACACAAGGATAAGCCAGCCATTCACCAGGGGCCATAGTATACACAAAGGTGGCGGTGAAGGGAGGTTGGGGACAGACATCATTTTAATATGACTGCCATTGTGCACCCCGGGGGAGTAGTACTCTGGAGGAATGCAGTTCATGTATATCCCAAGTACCATGGTTTGCATCCTGGGTCCCTGGGAAAGGACTAATGTGAACAAGGAAATAAAAATATCTACCAGGGTGGTGGGAGCGGGGAGGGATGGAAATTGGGGAAAGGTGGTAGTAAAGGCACTGAACTCTGGTAGAAGGTGTGGTGTGAAATATAGATTGAGATGCAATGTCAATATTTTTAAAAAATGCAGCTTTGTAAACAAAAGATTTAATTAGTATCAATAATTTTTTTAAAAAGAAATTGAATAGAATGGGAAATTATGTCTACTTCAGATTTAGTTAATTTAGCAAAGCACTCACTCATACTTTAGATGAATCACCTAAATGAAAGATTGCAAAGATCTTTCATCTTCAGCTGTACTAAATGAAGTCCCTATGCAGAACCAAAGCCTGGGGCACAGTCCACACTCAGCCCAAGGACCCAGGACACACACACACACACACTTCCCTGAAAAAAATAAGTCAATAAATAAAATTAAAAATGCTTCTTCTTCCTCTCTCTTCCTGCCTGCCAACCTACCCACCTTCATTCCTGCCTGCACCAATCCTTTAAAAATAAAATAAAATACGAAGACTGTCATGAGGCGTTTTTGATTCACTCCTCTTCACTGAGTTTTCCCAGGAGAGCTGGTCCCCAGCTACACCCACTCTGCAACATACCCTGCACCTTTATTTCTTTGATGTAATTGATAGAGAGGACAGAAAAAAAAAAAAGCTTTTTTTTTAAAGAAAAAAATGTAGAAGGGCATTTCTGGATCTCTTGCCAGGGTATTCACTTATACCCTGCACTTAGCAAGTGTTTGCTGCCATTTCAAACCCAGCACCGTGTAATGATTCCTGCTGCAGAAGCTACTTTGTATCCCTATTCAGGTCCCTCCCCATTAGGATGTCTTTTTGAATCTCACCCTCACTAATTTTGTGCATTTGCCTCCCCCTGAACCCCATCTACATTGGAATAAAGATTCAACTATAAATCAGAGGGTTCAAGTCATTGTTATTCCACTACACTCACCACTTTCAGGACCAATTACATCTTCCAGCAACGTCTGTGTTAGAGGGAAATGTACAACTCCGGGCTGGGGAGCCATCTTTAGCTAGTTCCTAGGGAATTCCTTGCCCACTCTTCTAAACATTGCCTAGGAGCTATTTGCAATACCTGATTTAATATTCAGCTTCCTGCATAAGCCCCATCCAGTCTCCCCTCAACCTTGGCGGTTTTGGGGGCCTGGAATCTTGAGAGGGCCTATTTCCAGTGTTCCCACAATCTGAAGAGGAAGAGGTGTGGGGGAAGGGGGGCACACACTTATCTGAGGGGCGGATGTGTGGAAGAGGGATTAAATCTGTGCTGTGAAGATCAATGCAAGCCTTGGGGAGGCAGATTTCAGTTCAATATAATGAAGGACTTTCTAACAATTAAAGCTGTCCAAAAAATGGAGCGGGAACCCTTTAAGGAGCGCCCTCTCTCCCTGAAGTTCAGGCTGAGGTGAGAGCTCTCCAGTTAGAACTACCCATTGACCAGGGACATGCAGATCTGCTGTTTCTCATTGTGATCAAGCACTACCTGCAGCTTCTGAGCCAGACTGGCCAGCATCAAATCTTAGCCCTAAAACGTGCCAGTTCTAGGATCTTGGACAAATTATTCATCTTAGCCTCTGTTTCTCCATCTGAAAATGTAGATAAAAACACAGACTTTCTGGGCAATTGTGAAGTGGTTTTTTTGTTTGTTTTTTAATGTTTATCAAAAGAATCTGTGGTTTTTAAACAGTAAGATAGTGTTCTAAGTCTTCGGGTGCTCACAACTCTTGCAGGTTTACTGAAGTCCTAAAGGACAGACGGCTCTTTTCCACCAGCTACAACACAAAACAGTTTTTGGTGGTTAATTGTTATTGTGCATGCATATATAAACACAAAACACTAGTGGCTAAGCTTTAGGAAAGTGTGATAAGAAATATTATTTGAAACCAACAAACTGGACTGCACAGATTAGAAAAATGTAGAAAATAATAACTTTTTATTTAACAAACATTTACTAAGTACCCACCTAGTACTAAGCCTCCAATGAAACACAAATATGGTCAAGATGCAGATGCAGGCAGCCAGGGGCTTGCCATGTAGCAAACTACTGCTTCTGACCCTTCCATTTGAAAAAGTGGGCACGTGCAGGTGGCCTAGTGGATAAGGCCACCAAATGCAATCCACATACATCCCAGGGACCCAGGTTCAAGACCCAGGGCTGGGGAATAACCAAAATGAACAATTCAATAAAATTAAATGCTTCCTCCTCTCTCTTCCTGCCCACCAGTCTACTCACCTTCATTCTTGCCTGCCCTTTCCAGAAAGAAAGAAAAAGAAAGAAAGGAAGGAAGGAGGGAAGAAAGAAAAAGAAAGAAACAGGGCAGTGTTTCACAGGTTCTGGACATTTTAAATACTCTGAAGAGTATTTTGAATTGGTTTGGATTCCAAATGAAAAGGGCAGGACCACCATTTAAAGTAATAATATAAAGCATGAAAAATGTACCACTAAAATTTTTCCATTTTCCATTAGAATTTCAGTTTTTCTAAAGACAGTGATCATGTTGATAAACTCTCTGTGCATATTGCCTAGGAATAAAAAAAATAACTATTTTCTTTCATTTATATGTAGCACAGTTCCTGATTCTGAAAGTACTAGACCTTGAAAGGACACAGGTGACAATAAACATTAGATGCTCTAAATATCTTTTTTCTACAGATTGTATACATCCAGATTTAGAAAAGAAAGCTTTCTGTTTCTCAGCTCCTATGCTCTGCAGCAACTTTCCAATATACATTTCTTCAGTTTATGAGTTCATTGAAAATGTTCAACTGGAAATAGGACTTTCCCCTGGCTTTGTCATTCTTAGGGTATTTTCATTCTCAGCTTATGCTGGCAACCTTCAGCAAAACCAGAAATTTTAGCTCCCATCTGCCTGGACCAAATTGTCTCCTGAAGAACAATAATAATTATCTTTACTGAGCACTTACAACATGTCGGGTACTAAGTTCATTGCATTATCTCATTTGAACTTCACAATCTTATGAGGCAGGTACTACTATCATTACCATTTGGCAGCTGAGAAAACTAAGGCCCACAGAAGTTATGTTGCTGATCCAAAGCCACGTCATTAACAAGTTGCTAGACAAGGACTCAAATCTACAAAACGGGTGCTTTCAACCATGACTCTCAAATTGCATCTCTAAAGAAAGAGGAGAGGAATCCCCACTAAGACCAAAATTAAAAACTTTCAAAATAGTGGAAACACTATATTAACAACATTTCTAATAATGGAAAAGCAATTTCATCTCTTAACAGAGTGAGAAAAGTGACATGGTTGTGACAGGAGAAGCATCCTATATGCCTTACAGTGATGCAGATCCCACAGACATCCTGGTCTTAGGATGTCCTCTTGGATAACTGGCTCCAAAGGAGGTTGCTAGAAACTCATCCTCATAGAGGCTTCCATACCTGAGCGTTCCCTGTCTGTTTGCTCTCTGGAGGCTTTCTTTCTTTGTGTCTCCAAATCAGACATACTTAATTAAGTGCTTAGGTGGTTTGTACTCTTAGGAGCAGACTGAAACTTCTCTCCCTTTTTTCTTTCCCTCTCATAAGTTTTTTAATTTTTTTCTTTAAAGCAAGAACTGGGTTCAAAGTCCAGTTAATATCTGTGTGATCTTGGACCTCTCTATACCTTGGTTTCTCCATCTATAAAATGGGTCCAATAATAATAACCACCTCTAGGATTATTGTGAGGATGAAGATTAAAGGAGATAGAACATATTAAGGGCTTAGTGGAATGGCTGACCATGGTAAGCCCTCAGTAAAATAACAGCTGTTAACAAAAATAGCGATGATACGACAAATAGCAGACACTGGAATTTTTCAGCAGATTTACTCTTAGGTATTCAGTTGCAATTTAAATCAGGATATCATCAACCTTGGGTGCTAAGACAAAGACAATGTGGGCTTCAGAAGCAGGGCTTTAAAATAATGGGCAATCTCTGGGAGCCAGGGCTTACCTTCATACATTTTAGGGAAAGGAAGAGGAGGAGTGAAGTTTCACAGGTAAACCAAAGTCCCTTTTGCTAGAGTGAGAAGTCTGTCGCCTCTTTTGTTTATATCTTCTGTTTCCTCTGCGGCCTCCTGAGCTGTTTTCAAAACTTCTCTGTTTTGCTAGCAGTTCTTCACAAGTCTGCTGGAGATCTTAGGACAGTTCCTCTTCAGCTCAAACAGCCAGCAGGAACAGGCCCCAGGTACTCACATTCTGCCTCTGGGGGTCCAGTTAGACCAATGCCTTTCCTTCCAGCTCCTTCGCATGCCACTCAGGCTGTGCAGGGGATCAGCCATCACCAGCATTCCCTGGGTCTCCCAGGCACAAGCCCAGCTGAGGCCGTGCCCTTAGCCAGTCACTCTGAGCTTTCACTCTGGAACTCCTGCAAGCCACTGTCAGTGTGAGGAGAGTGGGAAGTAGACAGAAATAAACACATAAATGAATAAATAAGGTTGTGTCACTATGGACAAAGCTCTAGGGTAAAGCAAAGGCCTAAGAACCCCAAAAAGTGGATTCTTGTTCCAGTTTTTTCGGTGAATCCTGGAACAATTCATAGCACCTACTCTGACTTTGCTTTTCTCTTCTGTGAAATAAAGTGGAGGAATTAAACTCCGATATCCTTTCTGAAAACTGAATTCCCAAGCCATTCTTGAACTCGGGCCCTCTTTTTTTAATCACAAGATGGTCTGACTCCTAATGGAGTGTGAAATCTCTTACCATTTTGGGGCAAATTCAAGGTTATTACAGAAAGCCAGGTTATTTGTTCATCAAGACTATAAATAAGTGAAATAAGTCAGAGAAAAGACAAATATGGTATGATGTCACTTATATACTTATATGTGAAATCAAAAAAACGAAACTCAGACACATAGACACAGAGAACAGCCTGGTGATTTCCAGAGACAGCAGTTGGAGGGATGAAAGGGGTGAGGGGAGTCAAAGGTACAAACTTCCAGTTATAAGTAAATCATGGGGTGTAATATACAATGTGACAACTTAATAATACTACATTGTATATTGGAATACAGTTACTAAAGGTACATCTTAAAAAGTTCTCATGACAAGAAAATGATTTTTGTAACTATGTATAAGATGTTAACTAAACTAAAATGTAATCGTTTTGCATGATACACAAACATCAAATCATTGTTGCACACCTGAAACTAATGTTATATGTCAATTATACCTCAATAAAATTAATTGATCAACTTTTTCAAAACTATTAAGTGGCCTAATGGCTAGGATACACCCTATTCCCAATACCACACACAGTGCCTGGCACATGGTAAGTTCTAAGTTCTAAGCACAACATCTCTAAGTTCATTTTAAAGTGATTTTATTTCATTATTTTCAAGTTAAGGTGCACTTTATTCATTGTTGCTCTCATTAAAACATCGATTAAGCACCCCCTAGACACCTAACTGCAGTGTAACTCTCCAGGAGCTGAAAAACCTCCTGAGACTATTAAAAACAAAACTGGTGACTGAGGAGGGAAATGAAAGCAAGGAGAGAATTCTTAACATATTAATGAGAAAGTTAGCTAAGAAATAAAGGGCTTCTCTGTTCCCATCCCAGGAACTTCTGATATCCAGCATTTTAATAAAAGTTGCTTTAACCAACTGCACACTTTCAAAGCCAAATTAATACCACACAACAGAAGGTCATAAATAAATTCAGAAGGAAAGGCCGACACTGGCGAGGAACTCAAAATTAACTAATTGAAAGAAAATCTGCAAGCCTTCCATCCTCTCAACCCAGCTCAACCCGCCCTCTCTTTACCACCTCTTCCAGCCACCACCTTCCTTTGGGGACCCCATCAGGAGGCTCCAGCCCAGCCACGCCTCAGCTCCTCCCTAAGGTGAAGCCATTCTCAAATTAAATCACAAAGAGGCAGTCAGTCTGCCATGATCTGTGTTTATTTAGTAAATGGGTTGATTGCCCTCATTTGTGGAGATTAAGAGTTAATTTCCCAACCTAAAGAGAACAGATTTCTTGGAGCGCAGCCCCAGAAAATGAAGTGGGGGTGGGGGTGGGGGGTGGGACAGTAATCAAACACCTCTCCCGCCGCCACCCCAGCCGCTTTCCCTCTTGTTTTGGCCTTTCTGTGGCCTCTCCAGCCAGGTAGCCATAGGCCTCTGCCTCATGGGGCCCTGATTAGGGGGAGGAGGATTTGGTAAACAAAGGCTTAGGAATTCTTTAGGTCCCTTTAAACTGACTTCTAGCAAATTCGAGAGCACATAACAGTTTCTCCTAAGAGGGGGTGGGGTGCGGGAGGGGCGGGCAGAGCCCCACACCCTCCCCTTTTCTGGCTTTGAAAGGCAGATGTTTTCAGGTCTGTGTTCTCTTCCATTCACTGAGTTTTTAATCAAGTGGAGTCAAACCACTTTGTCTACACCTTCATTGAAGAGCCTGGCTCTAGAGTTTAAAGTACTATTTTACAAAATCAAGAGCAAGCAGGGAGAGGGAGGGAAGACCAAGTGCCAACTAAAAGGGAAGAAAAAGGATAAGCAAGTGGCCCTTAAGGGCACACTTGGGGTACGCATGCTCCGCCTTCTTGGCATACAAACGGCCAGCCTCTGAGCCTCACCTGTGCCAGGTATTAGGCACCCCGAGAGGTTGGCTCAGTTTTGCGGGATGACTTCCACATTGCACACAAAGAAATTCCAACTGTGAGGAATCCTGGCACAGGTGAGAACCTCAGAGAGAACCATAGGCTCGCAGAGCTGGAGAGATCACAGAGCCTAGCCGCCAGCTTTACAGGTGAAGACACAGGCCCGTGGAGGCTAACTAGGCCAAGGCCAAGGGTTTAGTGGCTGGAGCAAGGCCCAGAGAATGCTGATCCTCATTTCACTGGCTGTAACTGAAGCCTGTTTGAGCCTTTGGGGAGAGAAATGTACCACATCCATCTCAAAATAAACTTTCATATACTTGGGAAGACAGTTAAATATATTTTTCCAAGTGAAACAACCAAATATTTGCGCCTTGTCTTCTCATCAGTTATTCTGGATCCTGGCTGCATATTAAATGTAGTTGGGGACCTTTTAAACATAATCTCCAGGGGTGGAGACCAGGAAGTGCTTTTTTAAAGTAGATTTTGAAAATAGGGTTGTTTTTTTTTAAGTAGATTTAAAAAAATTAAATCCTCTACCACCCCACCCCCACCCCCCTTTGAGAGCCACCTTTCAAAAGTTGCTTGGATTATTTCTCTGTTTCCTTCATGCCACTTAATTTAGTTCATGCATCCAAGTTATGTTCAATTTTAAAACAATAGCAGTACACATGTTTAGCCTGTCACCTGTCATGACTCCCAGTTCTGTTGTCTCCAGTTAGTCTTGTGACTTCTTGTATTCCTGCAATCTATAGTTTCTTATTTTAATTTTCATTGAACATCTGACTGATGAATTACACAATTTGATTCAACAAATTGACATCTACCTTAGGAATGGCAAAGAGAAAAAAAAAACCTACTTCTTACTCTCAAAGATCTTTCAAATGAATAGGTGGGATAATACAAACACTGGATTATAAGAGGGACTACAAGGAATATCAAAACATTGAACCTTCTTATGATGATGGTGAAGGAAACTGACATTTGATGAGTACCTACTGTGTGTCAGGCACCATGAGATAATAGGATTAGGTTTGGTTGAGAGGCATAAGAAAACCTAAAATAATGTTGACTTAAACAAGACAGAATTTTTATTTTGATTTCATATTTGAGAAATGCAGAGGGAGTCCATCCCAGGGTGGTATCTCAAAGTCACCTCATGACCTCATGGTTCATAAAAGCCTCGGGGTTCTCACCATGTGGAGACACATGAGTGGTCAGAACTAGGTGGATGGACATGAGGGAGGTTATTAAATAGTCTTTATTCCAAGTGGCCACATGTTTACTAAAGAGGGGGGACTCTGTTACTAGGAAAGAAAGGAAGAACAGATATTGGGGGACAATCAGTAATCTCCACACCATGCTAAGGACTTCATGTGCTTTAAAGTATTTATTTATTTTCTCCTTTTTAAGAAAGGTGCAGGCAGGAATGAAGGTGAGTAGGCAGGCAAGCAAGAGAGAGGAGGAAGCATTTTATTTAGTTTTTCATCTGGTTGTTCCTTCCTGTGGCCTGCATGACACATGTGGGTCCTTGGGATGTATGTGGTCTACGTCCAATGGCCTTATCTGCTAGGCCCCCTGGGCACGCCTAGAGCATTTATTTTTCATAATAATTTAGGAGAAAGAGGTCTCCTGGTTCTTTATAGATAAATGCTGTCTTGCAACATAACACTTTTGCAACTATAATCAAAACATATCAGTTGCAGTTCTAGGAAGTATCTTCTCAAAGTCTTCAGTCAGTATGTTGAGTAAGATGCAGGTAGCACAAGACTGAGCCTCATTAGTCAACCCTGAATGGATGCCTTCCCTTGGGTTAATACCTCTCCTCTGGCCAGCTCTTTCCAAAGCTATGGGGTTGTGCCTCAGGAGAAAGTCAGAAGAGACCTGCGTTTTCACCCTTTTCCAGGTCTTGGTACTATAGTTAGGAAGTTTCTCTCTCATTGCTAGGAACAGACAGGCAGTCAGCTGGCTTCATTAATGGGGATGGTAAGATTCTGAGTTAGGAAACAGCTCTTGTGAACTGGGCTTCTTGCCTTTTCCTTTGAAGCATGAATCCCTCCCTCCGTTGTCCTTCCCTCTCTACTGTTCCTCCCTCCCTCCGTCAGTCCCTCCCTCCCTTCCTTCTTTTCTTCCTTCCTTCCTTCCTTCTGTAGCATTCCACTATGAAAGGGCTTTGCCACCTGCCCTTCCTGCTCCTCCATCTAATTGCTCTCTCTACTTACCTCACTGCCTCTTTGCTCTTGTTTTCCCCAAACTTCTATTGCTTTCCGGTATCTGCTATTCCCTAATCACTGAATGTCTCTTAGTTTCTATCAGTATGTTTTCACACTTAGACTCCTCAAATAAAAGATATGTGATTGCGTGACCACTCTATATCCAGTGAGTACAACTGACAGACTGAGCTGTTATACCAGACCACCTCAGGGCTGGGTCAGATATTTGCCAATTCCTGGCTCAACCCTCTGAGGGGTTCATGTGATACAATGTACAGGATGGCCGTGTCAGTCCGAGGAGATGGTGTGAATGAATAGAGGGAGAAGCAGTTGTTACATTTTAGAACAGTCACTGTGAACTTGTTGAGACTAATAAATAAGGTCCCAGATCCCACGCCTCTCCTCCCCACCTCACATACCTCATTCTCCACTATGGTCCTCATTATTTCATCTTTCATCATAATCAAGTAAAATAAGAAAGACTAAAGACATTCTAAAAGGCACCAGTGAGTGACACAATGTAGTGCTTTGGAATGTGAGTCTGGGTCAGTGGTTCTCAAACCTAATTCAAAAGAATTACACAATGAGTTTTAAAAAATTAAATCTCCAAGTCCAACACCAGAAATTCTGACTCAGCATGTGTATGGTTGGGTCCAGTCTTCTATGTTGTTGTTTTTACTCCTCAGGTGATTTTGATGACCAGCCATGTTTGGTTGCTCTAACTTCCATCTTCCCTCTTCTGAAAGGTTCCCTGGGGCTTTCATTATTATGATGAGTCTTGTCTGGCAGCTTCTCCTGGCTCTCTGCTGACTGGCCTGGCCTGCCAAGAGCCTCTGATGGGCAGGACACATCACCAAGTGTCCCACCTGCCACAGTGGGCAGGAACGGAGCCCCCATAGTTCCTACTAAATCCCCAATTGGTGCAGGTTTAGCAATGTTTCTTGGAAATTAGGAAAAATTAGTGGGCATTATCAAGTGCACTTGAAACCTGGACAGGCATAAAATTCAGGGGGTCGTCGCCAATCTGGGCTCAATATCCCAAGCCTAGAAATTCTAGAGCTTTTCTATTAGAATGGCTTTTGATCAGATATATAAAAGAACAAAAGTTAGTTTATCATGAAGATATGCAGTAATGAAAATGTTAAATGAAGCTGGATTTTAGTTAGACTTTTCTACTATAAAAAGGAGCTTACACCTGGAACCTAAAAGTATTTCTATAAAATTAAAAATGTACCTAAAGCATCTTACACCTTATAAATAGTAGTCCTTCCATTTAAAATGTAACTGTTTTGATGTTTAAAAAAATCTGAAGGCATGTCCTGGTGGAACAGTGGTTTGATCAACTGGCTCCAGCTGAGGTGCAGTCCACATACATCCCAAGGACCTGGGTTCACATCCGGGGCCAGGGAGAACAACTCAGATGTACACCTAAGTAAAAATAAAGGAAATACTTCTTCCTCCTCTCTGCCTGCCTGCCTGCCTCTGCTCACCTTCATTCCTGCCGGCACCTTTCCTTTAAAAAAAAAAAATCTAAAGAGACTAATTTCTGTAAACCCAGTGATGTGGTAGAGCCAGGTTTGTAAAAGCTAATGATGTGCATATTTCTCTAAACCACAAGTTCAGTGACATTGCATCGGTTTAAAGTCTGCCATGGTAGCAGTATTTATACTATAGAAATTGGGGAATGTATAGATTAGGAATATTTTCCCCTAGAGAATTAGTCATTAGACATTTACCCACATCCCATTGCAAGAAAAAAAAAAAAAAGAATCACAACTTCAGCAAAAAGCCAGAAACACAAAAGAGCATCTAACTTGGTTTTTTATTTTATCTCTATGATGTGCATCCATATAATCAAACCAAGATTCTCCCCTCATGATTTTTTTTTTGCCCATAGATCACAAAACATTGTGTAAATATTATCTCATTAATTGTCTCCTCCCCCCCGACAAAGGAAAGGTGCAGGCAGGAATAAAGGCAAGCAGAGGCAGGCAGGCAGGCAGGAGAGAGGAGGAAGAAGCACTTTACTGTATTCAGTTGTACAACCTGCTCGCTACCCTGGCCCTGGGACATGAACCTGGGTCCTTGGGATGTATATGGACTGTGCTCTTAGCTGAAGCCCACCAAACCACTACTAGACCAGGGAGCACCATTAAAAAAATTTTTTTTTAATCTCATTAATTCTTACAATACTCTGAGGAGCTGGGAGTTTAGTGACTTACATGAGCCAAGACGGGAAGTTGATGGTGAAAAGCAGAGTTAAACACCTGTATTAACACCTCTGCAACCCTTTCTAGACATCTGTATTGTACTGACTGGCATAAAGACATGGGGAACAATTGCCCGTGCTGCTTTTACCTCAACAGTAACAGCCAAAGTCTCTTTCTAAAGACTATGAACAAATGCTCTGTCCTTTGGGTACAGATTTGACCCCTCAGAATAGCTCACCCTTTGCACTTGGAGGGTTTTTCCCAAAGGGTCTGATGGTCTTTTATTAATCAACTTTTCTCCACATTCTTTCTTCCACTAGTCCAATGACATGTTTGAAAAAACAGCCGGCCAGAGTTAGGGTTCTGTTCTAATGCTAAGAGACGCAGGAGGCATCGTAACAAATCAGTATGTTTTTATTTATGACTTTTTCTATGGACTCCCAAGGGGGAGAAACCCAAAAGTTGTTTCCTCTCTGTGGTCTCATCTCCGTAATACTACGGGAATGAATGAATAACCCTTGTGGTAAACCATCCCTAAAGTGGTTTTTAGTGATCCTTAATCTCAGATGAATTTTCACACCCCACAGTAATCCTGCTATGCCTTGAGTATGGGCAGTCCTAGTGACTTGCTTCTGAGTGACAATGTCACTTTGAAGATTAGGTTTCACTCATGAGTGAAATGAAACAAATAAATAGATAAACCCCAGCAAAAACTCTCAGGAAACTAGATGTGACTGCCAGGGGAGCAGAGGAGGGAGGGGAGGAAAGAGGGGAAAAGGTGGTATAAAGGACACTGGAACTATGGTGGAGGGTGTGTTGTGAAATGTAGATTGAGTTACAATGTCAATATTCAAAAATGAATGTAGCATTGTGAACAAAAGAGATGTTATATATCAATTTAAAAAAATAAAGATGCAAACAATGTCCATAATATAGCATATACAGATAATGATGTATAATGATGCAAACCTTAAATCTATATAATGTTATAAAGCAATGCTGCTTCAATACAATTTAGAAAAAGATTAGGCTACAGAAAGACTATGACTTGCCCCTCTAGTCCCATTCCACCCTGCCTCCACCCTCCTGCCTTTGGAAACAACTTACTACCTGATAAATTGGTTTTATAAGAGGTCTACACAGCAAGGAACTAGCACCTCTGGCCAACAGCTAGTAAGAACCTGAAACCTGCCAACCACATGATAAATTTGGAAATGAGTACTCTGAGCCCTACCAATAGCTACATAAGTGGGGTTTGGGAGTGAATCTTCCTCCAATGGAGCCTTGAGGTAACTGCAGCCCTGACCACCAGCCTGACTGCAGTCTCCTGACAGCTACCAAGCCAGAGAACCCAGCAAACACACCCTGATTTCTAATACAGTAACTGTGAGATACTAAGCATCTGTTGTTTCAAGCTGAGTTTGGAGGTGATTTGTTCTATAGTGGTAGATAACAAAAACAACTTTGAACCAACAAGGAAAATGGTTTGGTTCACCAACTGACTTTACCACCCAAATTATCTTTACAGAGTGATGCTTAGCACACCTGACAGGATTTCAGCGTGACTCTCATATTCATTGTAAACATCTCTGATTTTCAGAACATTCAAAAATCTGCTTGAGGGGTAAGACTCTTCCCATTGGGGAATGATCCAATATCCCGAATTAAAATTAAAAGTCAATGGCAATCTGGCAATGGGAAATTCCAAGTCTTCAAACGTTATAAAGTCACAGATTGTTCAGTAAGAGGGAGGCCAGAAAGGGTAGGAAGTATATGCTAAGAGCTGCCCTTTGTGGTCTTGTATGAGTAATTCTTGCAGCTGGAGTTTCATTACAACCATAGGATTGTGGCACCACGAAAGGTACCATTTTCAAGTCTGGCCTGACATCAGAATGCAATTCAACTAGATAAACCTGGGACTTGGCCAAAATAAATAACATTTAAATAACTGGAGCCAATGAATAACATCATTTTTCTGTGGAACCATCTGACTATGATGTGAAGAAATAAAAGACTTTGTTGATTTAAAGGGCAGGGACAATTGGAAGTTTTGTGGCAGACAGTTACAAAACTTTCCACCTCTCACTCTCCAAAGAAGATACCAGTTAGTGACTTTGGGACATGGGTGTGGAAGGTATTGCCTAGAAAAGAAAATTAAATTGATCCTAGACAGACTGTAAACCCCTATTAACTACATTTATCAATGCTGATTTTTTGCTGGGTTTTGTTTTTTTTTTTAAAGAAAGTTTCAGGCAGGAATGAAGAAGCATATAGGCATATAGACAGGAAGAGAGAAGATGAAGCATTTTTATTCTATTTTTTATTTAGTTGTTCAAAATGGTTGCTTCCTCCTGGGCCCAGGACTCAGTCCTAGGGGTATGTTGCCTGTGCTCCTTCAGAAGTGATTGACCTACCTCTGTTCCACCAGGGTGTGCCTTATCATAGATCTGAAAACAGATTTGTTTAGCCCCCTATACTGTAACTTAACTTTCTGATCTATCCCCGTTTTCTTACTTAGCTCCTTGAAGTTGGAGCATTCTACATTAGGCAAGTCAAGGAAAGCTACTACATTCCTCTTACGAACAGCATGTTCTTAATTTTTGGCATAATTCTGGAGTGAGTTGTGTTTTTTTGGTGAGTTTGTGTGTGTGTATTTTAAGAGAGAAAGGAAGGAAGGAGGGGAGGGAGGGAAGGAAGGAAAGAAGAAAGGTGTGTCTTTATTTAATTATTTTTACCCTGGCCCCAAGTCTTGAACCCTGGTCCTTGGACTTTATATGGTCCACATGCCAGAGTCTCACTCACCTGAGCCACAAGCATGAGCCCTATAGAGTGAGTTATTTAATCGTCTTATAAAATAAAAATACTTTCCCCCAAATTGGCCTTTATTTCTATGCTTTTTGCACTTTTCTGCCTGGGACAAAGTAAGAGGACTCACATCTGTGATACTTTCCATCTGGGATGGGATTTCTGCATCTTATGCACAGATTGTTTTTTAAATATTTCATTTGTCCCTTGTATTTTTTCACGGTTCTCTTTTTCTTTGTAAATAATTATCCCTCTGACCTAACATCAGGGATTGTCTGGGTCCATAATACGAGTAGCAGCTCATCAACTAAACTGGTTTTAGTTCTGCTTGAGACATGGTATTTTATCCTGTAAATTTTCATTTTACTTGATGACAGTCATTGCTATTTCTCCCTCAATAAGCAAAGATGACTTAGCTCAGTGGCCTGATGAATAAGCATGAAAATTTGATTCAGAAAGGATATCCTGAACCTCACAGAGAGGGGAAAAAAGGATTTCCAACCCCCCACCACACACACTTTTAATGACAAAGCAAAGCAGCAGCATTGTCTTTAAACATCTTTCAACACAACAGTGCTTCACCACATTAGGTAATAGGAATAATAATTTAAGTCCTTAAAAAATACAAGGGAAGAATGAAATATTTAAAACAAGTATCATTAATCTTTCATATTACCTTGAGTCAGATACCCCCCAAAGATTAAAAAAAAAAAAAAAAAAAGTCTCGAGTGTTAGGGAGAAACCGATGCTTTGGAGGAAAAAGATGAGGAGTCCTAGTAAGGGCCGGATAGAGACTGAGCTGTCTGACACTAAGCCTTGGCCCAAATGATTCACCCCTCCAGATTCATTAAAAAGAACTGGAAACGACAAAGAACTGTGAAGTGGAAGGAAACGCAGTAAATGCAGTCATAGAAAATAAATAAAAGGCAACCAGAGGATGCCAAAGTCTCCCGTGGAAGGTAACCCAATTAATTGTCTTAGATTTCAGAATCAGTTTTTTCTTGCCGAAGCTCACCCGGGGCAGCAGAGGCAAGAGCGCGCACGCCAGCGTCCAGCGCCTAGAGCAGGGCGGAAGATTTGACCGCGAACAAAAGAACACTTGCCAATCCGAGAACGCTATCCCAGAGCCAGGATAACTTCTTTGTTTTGAAAACTCTTCAATTAGCAAATGCCCTGGTTTCTAGGACGCCTTAAAACTTTCCTATGGAGATTCCAAAGAGAATCAAATCACTACTTTTACGACTAAGATGCGATCCAGAAGGACCACACGCCCAAGAACTCAGGAAAGCTGGGCCATCGAAGACGCGCTTGAAAACGTACAACGTTCCCGGGTACTCGATATCGGGTTACTTTTATAACCATTCCCCCAACACTGCCTTGGTTTTCTTATAAAGCCAGACCAGACCTCGAGACTCAGGGCCGTGCGCGCGGGCAGGGTGGCCTGGATCTGGAGTCCCTTGCGCCCGCCACTCCAGGGCTCTCTCCTTGCGGAGAGGTCTGCACTTCCTCCAGCCTTCAGTCGGCCCCCTTCGCCCGACTCCGATTTCTCCAACGACCCGGCCCCTCCTTCTTTTACCGCTGAGAGAAAGAGGTGAGAGGGGGTTGGGGGCTCACGTGGTCTGTTTGGGTCCGGAGAGAGAAAAAACAACCCTCAAGGCGCACCCCTTTCTCACCCCCTTGCAAGCCCCACAATTAGGGTCTGGCCTTGCAAGAACTCCCCGCCAAACTCAGCATTTTCAGGCCAGGCAAGGCTAACGTGTCTCGGGGTCACGTCTTTCTCAACTGCAGCGTAGCGCTATTCCCAGCTCCACCCGGCCAAAACCTTCCTCCAAGCACCCTTTAGTTCAGAAATGTGTATTTTAGGGTACCCAGAAGAGGAACAAATCTTTCCAGCAAACTCCCTTTCTGGTACGTTTAACCGCCCCCGCCCATCAACCACCCTCCTCCACCGGGTGGTGAATTCGGTAAAAGTTTTTCTTAACTTTTCCCTCCCAGCTCCCTGCCCCTCCCCTCAGGAATCCGCCCAGAACGCTGCAGACACCGCCTCTCCAATTCCCTCGCCCGCCCCTTCCGACTTCTACCCAATCCGGAGGCGGCCACACAAAACAAAGGTTCCCATTGGGTCGCCCTGATCTCAAGGGCCCGCCCCTGGAGCGTTTGTGAATGGGGGGAGGGGAGGGGGCGGGGCGGCTCGGAACCTAGCGAGCCCAGCGCTTTTTCTGGCGAGTTGCGTGGCTCCCAGGCGTTAATCTGCGTTCTCTCCCCTTTGGTGGCGGCGGCGGCGGCGTTGGGCGCCGGGACTCACGGGCCAGGCAGAACCGGGCTGGCGAGGCCAGGCCCAGGCCGCGGACACGGGGGCCTACAGCTTCGGGAGCAGAGTATCTGGATTTCCAAAGAGATCTCTCTGAGTTCTCGGCTCCTATACGCTGATCGGACTCAGAGAGAGAACCCAAACACACGTTTGGCAGAAACTTGGGGCCAACCTTTGGGAACTGAAGAAGGAGCGGGGAGTAGAGAGAAAGCGGCGGCGAGTGGAGCCTCGAGGCGAGGAGGCGGAGCAGCACTGCCGAGGCTGCGGCCTCGGCTACCTGGCGGCGGCGCCGGGCTCTCGCCTGGTCAGGGCCAGACTTGGTGTGGGGGGTGCACGCGTTTCTGTGCGCTGCGGGTCGAGAGACTTGGACAAACTTTGAAGGGTAACCGGAGACGCTTGTTGCTCCTCGCCGCAGAAAAAGCCGCACCGTTACGTCTCAACTGGAGGAGAAGGCGGCGCCCCCTCGTCGTCCCCAGCCCAGGCCGACGAGTTAGGGCCCCCGGCGGCCGCCCGTGTGCTGGACGGAGGCGGCAGAGGCGCCCCCGCGGCGCGGGCACCCCAGCTGCAGCGCCCTCGGCTCCGCGCCGCCCACGGCCCGGCCCCGGCGCCGGGAAGACTCTCATGCGCCGGGCGCGGCGGCGCCTCCCCGGAACTCAGCTTCTACGCGCTGTCTCGTCGTGCTCCTCCGCCTGAGAGCGCCGGGGGCATCCACGGCCCGCGATGCGGGACCCCAGCTTGTTCGTGTCGCACTCGCCCCTGGGCCTGTGCACCCTGGTGCTTGTGCTGCTGAGCGCGCTCCCTGCGGGCGCTGGGGCGCAGCCATACCACGGCGAGAAGGGCATCTCGGTACCGGATCACGGCTTCTGCCAGCCCATCTCCATCCCGCTGTGTACGGACATCGCCTACAACCAGACCATCCTGCCCAACCTGCTGGGCCACACGAACCAAGAGGACGCGGGCCTCGAGGTGCACCAGTTCTACCCACTGGTGAAGGTGCAGTGTTCTCCTGAGCTGCGGTTCTTCCTATGCTCCATGTACGCACCCGTGTGCACCGTGCTGGATCAGGCCATCCCGCCGTGCCGCTCCCTCTGTGAGCGTGCCCGCCAGGGCTGCGAAGCGCTCATGAACAAGTTTGGCTTCCAGTGGCCCGAGCGGTTGCGCTGCGAGAACTTCCCTGTGCATGGCGCGGGTGAGATCTGCGTGGGCCAGAACACGTCGGACGGCTCCGGGGGCCCGGGCGGTGGACCCACCGCCTACCCCACCGCTCCCTTCGTGCCAGACCTGCCTTTCACTGCGCTACCCCCGGGGGCCGCTGACGGCAGGGGCCGCTCCGCCTTTCCCTTCTCGTGCCCCCGCCAGCTCAAGGTGCCCCCCTATCTGGGCTATCGTTTCTTGGGCGAGCGCGACTGCGGTGCCCCGTGCGAGCCGGGCCGTGCCAACGGCCTCATGTACTTCAAGGAGGAGGAGAGACGTTTCGCTCGCCTCTGGGTGGGCGTGTGGTCAGTCCTATGCTGCGCCTCGACACTCTTCACTGTGCTCACCTACCTAGTGGACATGCGACGCTTCAGTTATCCAGAGCGGCCCATCATATTCCTGTCGGGTTGCTACTTCATGGTGGCCGTGGCGCACGTGGCCGGCTTCTTGCTGGAAGACCGCGCCGTGTGCGTGGAGCGCTTCTCAGACGACGGCTACCGCACGGTGGCGCAGGGCACCAAGAAGGAGGGCTGCACCATCCTCTTCATGGTACTCTACTTCTTTGGCATGGCCAGTTCCATCTGGTGGGTCATCCTGTCGCTCACTTGGTTCCTGGCGGCCGGCATGAAGTGGGGCCACGAGGCCATCGAGGCCAATTCACAGTACTTCCATCTGGCTGCGTGGGCGGTGCCCGCGGTCAAGACCATCACCATCCTGGCCATGGGCCAGGTAGATGGGGACCTACTCAGTGGGGTGTGCTATGTGGGCCTGTCCAGCGTGGACGCGCTGCGGGGCTTCGTGCTGGCGCCCCTGTTCGTCTACCTCTTCATTGGCACGTCCTTCCTGCTGGCTGGCTTCGTTTCGCTCTTCCGCATCCGCACCATCATGAAGCACGACGGCACCAAGACCGAGAAGCTGGAGAAGCTTATGGTGCGTATCGGCGTCTTCAGTGTGCTCTACACGGTGCCCGCCACCATCGTCCTGGCCTGCTATTTCTATGAGCAGGCCTTCCGCGAACACTGGGAGCGCACCTGGCTCCTGCAGACGTGCAAGAGCTACGCAGTGCCCTGCCCGCCTGGCCACTTCGCGCCCATGAGCCCCGACTTCACTGTCTTCATGATCAAGTACCTGATGACCATGATTGTGGGCATCACCACCGGCTTCTGGATCTGGTCCGGCAAGACCCTGCAGTCGTGGCGCCGCTTCTATCACAGGCTTAGCCACAGCAGTAAGGGGGAGACTGCGGTATGAGCCCCGGCCCCTCCCCCACCCTCTGCCCCAGCCAGGGGAGAGGCACAGTAGGGAAAAGAACTGCGGGGTTCGGGGAGCTTGTTTCTTTAACACCCCCCATCTCCACCCCGTCCTAGAGAGAGTGGCCTGGAAGAGAAAAGATTTATGGAGGCTTGGGCGAGGGTTGGGTTTGGAAAGGAGACATGGATGAAAAGACTTCTGGCAAAGACTTGCAGGATAAGGAGGATGAAAATAGCGATGTTAATGCTGTACGGTACGGCCGACTTGGACCTCTGGAGACGATGGAGAGCGGCAGTGAGTTCTTGCCGTGAGTTCGCCCCGGCCCCCAGACTGAACTGGGACTGTGAACGAACGATTCCCCTGCTGCAAGACAAGTGGCCTGTCCTCACTCCCTTGAGGCCCGGGTGAAAGGTACAACTCTGTCTGCGGCTGCCGCTTTGTTGGGAAAAGGGAGGACTCCCTGCCGTGTCCTTGTCAAGCGGTGGTCAAACCATAATCTCTTTTCACTGAGGCCAAACTGGAGCCCAGATGGGTTAATTTCCAGGGTCAGACATTATTACAGTCTCTCTACCCCTGTCCCCTCCGGCCTGTTTTTCTTCCCCTACCTCTTTTAAGTCTTGTAAAATAAGCATTTGTAAGTCTTGGAAGCCTTGCCTCCTAGAATCCTAACGTGAAGATGCAAAAGAAATGAAGATAACATTTCCAGAGAGGCAAAGGAAACCGGTAGTAGATATTTCTGCTACATTTTCTTTTTTTCCAGGGAAGACGGGAAGAAAGAAAGGTGTTTTATTTGGTTTAATAACCTGAAAAGAAGAGATGACTTGTTGCTTTTCAAAACAGGAATGCATTTCCCCCTTGTCTTTGTTATAAAGAGACAAAAGAGGAAACCAAAGTGTCTCCCTGTGGAAAGCGGTAACTGTGAAGACAGCAACTTTTATAGCAAACTAGCTCAAATCTTAGGTTTCCCTTCGGATGTTAATTTGGTTGAGATAAACATTCCTTTTTAAGGAAAAGTGAAGGGCAGAGTGCTTCCATACCCCGTTTGGTCAGAGGTTCTTGACTTGGCTAAAGGAAATGCAAGAGGTTGTATTGTGCTGTGTTCAATAAATCTAATTCAAGACACATGATCCAAAAAACTCTTAAAATGTTCGGGGAAATCCTCCCCGTCGTTTTATTTGTTTTTGTTTTTTCTTCTTCCTAGAAACCTGCATTTAGATTGTTTTCCTATTTTTCCCCTCCAATTTGAATCTTCAGCCTCATAATAAAGTTCTTTTTTTTTTTTTTTTAAGAGCCATTTTGTTTTTTTCTTAGTTCCATAAACCCATTTATAAAACACCCTGTCTACACGAGCCCTGTCTGTGTGGCTGGCCAGGGAGGTGACCTGCAGAAATGACAGTGAATGAAGAAGACAGTTCAAACCCTGGGCCTGATTTTTAGGGACAGTCATTAAGGAGAAGGTAAACTTCATAGTAATTCTGGATTTCTTTGAAATGTGCTAGATGACTTAAATTTATTAATCTTAAATCATGTGCTTTTTCCCCTGTAATAGAGCTGAGCTGATTTTCTTTTTTTCTTTTTTTCTTTGCTTCTTTCCTTTTTTTTTTCTTTTTTTTTTTTCTTTTTTGCATCATGGTCTAAAACTAGCAGAGAATCCTGGGAGCTAACCCTTATTCCACCTTTGACACTGCCCTCCAATCTTCCAACACATCCCATTTCTCAAAACGGTCTTTGAAAGCTGTTTTAAGCAATTTTTAAATTTTAGAGGGGTCTATCAGGAGTACAAGTTACTCTGCGTAAAACTGCTTTTTATATTAAGGTTAACATTGACCTTGTGTTTCTTACACTTCCAAAACTGTCTCATTTGCCAGGTTTTTTAAATTCCCACTACACAGTTTTTGGCATCTTTTGTGTTGTATTTCTTGCATGTGAAATTTGTAAAATAGAGACAAGTGCAGTATGTATATTTTGTAAATCCCCCATTTTTGTAAGAAAATATATATTGTATTTATACATTTTTACTTTGGATTTTTGTTTTGTTTTGCCTTTGAAAGTCTATAAGGAAACCCCACTTTATCACATGTACAGATCACAAATAAATTTTTTTAAATACAAAGTGAATGTTTATTTCATTTACTGTTCCTATATAGCATTAAGCCAAGCAACAGAACTTTGTATAATGGAAAGAAGGTATGAAGGGACATCACTGGCTGTGTCCCTCATTCAGGAAGATGTTACATATTATATGAAACACTCTCTTTTTTTCTTTGCCCTTTAAAATAGAGTGTAATGAGTACTTTAACTATCCTTTAATACGTGTCTGTTTTTGCTGCTTCCTACCGCCCCCCCCCCCCACATCACCCCTTCACATACACCACTCAGCCTGTTCACATCCTGCTTTGACTTACTGAAGATAAAAAATAAGCATGTCTTTTAGAGAGGTGCTCTATGATCTATGTTTTTATTACCCCTCTGAGATCAAGTCCATATTTGAAAGGGGACTGGAAGACACTTTCTGGTCTACTTTGCTGGTGTTTTTTTGTTTGTTTGTTTGGTTTTTCCTTTGGGAAGGAGTCAGTGAAATTTTTTTTTAACTAATTAGTGTTTTTGTATTCTAATTTACCTTATCTAAATTGTTAATACTTAAATGGCTGGGAAAGTCAGTTCGAAGATGATTCCAGATACTATCAAGGCTTTTGCACATGGAGGCTTCTCTGAAGGCTTCACTCTTTAGGTCAACTGAACCAGAGGTCAAGTGATTCCCTGAGGTGGCGGTGACTCAGCAACTCCGGCAGGAATAGACTCCACACCTGACCCCAGTATGGCCTCAGAAGCCACTGAAGCTATTCTCTCCTCTTGAAGCAGCTAACTTTGGAATCAGATTAGTAGGAGAAGGCTTCGCTGTCCAAGCTCTTTGATATTAAACAGTCCCTCAGGGAAATGATAAAGGCATTCTAAATACTTCCATTTCCAACCTCCCCAACTTTTCTCCCTCACATCTCTTCTTTAATTCAGGTGCCTGTTTCCTGACTTTTCACAGGAGTCGCCTTGTTATCAGGTGACCATCAGGGCCCAGGGCCAGACTGGATGCTGCTGTCTCTCCAAGCCCTGCTTTTGCTAAGTTTCTGTACTTCTAAGGCGCAACAGAAACAGCTCTGTTTCTGTTTTAATTAACAGGCTGGCACACATGGCTGGTGTGTTTTACGAACACACAGAATGTAAAGCAGTGACAGTCCTCACCAGGAGGAGGAAGTCGTGTGGCTACACTGTGCAAAGCAGCTTTTTAAGACCCTCTAGGGTTTTGAACAGCACAATGGGTGTGAGGTCATCTTAACCTGTGAGGATTTTGGCATCAAGGAAAGAAAACAGTGACTTCAAGTCTCTTAGGGTTCATCCAGTTTTTGCTCATAAAATGACACCTTTTTAGATTCAAGCATGCCTCTTTTTAACACCACACTAACACCACCTGTTAATGTTTGCTTTTAGAGTAGGTAAACTGCTCCCAGTAGGTCTTTTTTTTTTCTCTCTCTCACAAATTAACTGCTAAAGGCACTTAGAGCATTCAGTGAAAGAGCTGTGTGACTCCACCTATGAATGTGTCCCTTCCTCTTGTCAGCGCTGTTGTGTCCTTCAGGGCTCCCAAAGATCAGAGCCTTGGTCTTCAGTGAGGGAACAAAGACTGCATATGAATAAATTACTACCTGCTTTTTTGGTAAGCAAAGATGAAAGTGTTCCTTTTAATTTCTTTCACATTGGGTTCGTCCTTTATACAGTCAATTCTTACCTAAGAATTTTAAAAGCTCAGAGATTTTTAAGGAGACACATCTTTCCTGAAAATATGAGGGAGAGCAGTTTACAAAAGGGCATGTGAAGAATTTAAGAAAAACATTGGCAGGACTTTGCTGTTAATCCCTAGATAAGGAGCAGAAACACTTGTGAAAATGTTCCACAGTTTATTAGAATCAGTCGCTACAATAACACCATGAAATACCTAATTAAAAAATATATGTATCTGAGAAATCTTGGTAATAAATAAGTGTCCTGTTGACATTAAAGAAAAAGTAGAATTTTTAAAATGTGCTTGCATAGTAACAGGAAATTTTCTGCGGAGAGCTATAGGACTCTAACAGCTGGAAGTTTGAGCCCTGTAATTATACTGGGAAATTCTCTTCTAACTCTCCCATCTTTAATTTCACTGAAAAGGCAGGTGGCTATTTTTAGATGGCATATTTTTATATATGCATATGTGGAGGGTGAAAAATAGTCTACCAGGCTCCAGGAAATCCTAGAAGGGACCAAAGCACTCCAGTGTGGACTTAAACAATTCATAGATCTGTTCTATTTTTCTCTGATTTCATTAAGAGAAACTTAATGTGGCATTAAACTGATTTTTATAAAACTTGGTTCTTTAACACTTACTTTCTAATTTGTGATATTTCCTATGTCAGAATCTGTATTCCTCATATTTCATGTAAAAGTGAACTAGTTATAAGGGTACCACTCAAATACTGTCATTGGTAAACACACAAGCCCCTCTTTCTCTTTTTGGTCATTAAAAAAATTATCATCACTTGGAGTTTTCTCAATTAGTATCTTAGTGGTAGAAAAAAGGAAGTTTGACTAAGACAACAGTAATTGTAAGTGATCCAGGTCAAGAAGTACTGATCAAGCAGTCACTACATAGAAGAACTGGGACTGGAGAGAATGAAAGTAAAGTCCACCGGAGGTAACTTGTGACATAATTCATAGTGAGGAGGGCAATCCCCAAGGAGGAATAAACAATTAATTACATTTCTAGATCAAACTTGACAACTGTTTTTACAGAGGCATAAATACTATTTGGAATACAACTACTTGACATTTGGTGGCATTTGCTACTTAAAAATCCTTACAAGAAATGTTTTCAAATTTATTATATGACTTTATCCTCACAATTATTTTAAAAAGCTCTGTAATGTGGAATAATTCCTCTTTTAAAGATGAAGATGTGGTATGCCCTGGTGGCTCGGGTGTTAAGCTGGTGGCTGGGCATAGACCATGTAAAGCCCAAGGACTCAGTTCAAGACTCAGAGGTGGGGCAGAGTTGGGGAACGGGGGATAACCAAAAATAAACAAATAAAAATGTTTCTCCTCCTCTCTCTTCCTGCCTGCCTGCTTCCATTCCTACCTATCTGCCTTCCTCTCTTTAAATAAGTAGGTGAATCAATAAATAAAGATGAAGATGCTAAGAATCACAGTGAAGTGACACAGGAAGGATTCCATCTCATATCCTCAAATCTTGAGCTCAGTGCCCTTTTTTTAACATGCAGCCTCTCTCAAATGTCCCATTGAGGCATACCCCTGTGGCTCAGCAGCTAAGGCCCTGGGACCTGGGTTCAGATCTTGGGGCTGAGGGAAGGAAAAAAATAAATAAATGGGAAGTTAGTGGTGGGATTGACCCATCTAATTACAAAGCGGGCTGTCCTGTAAGACTGCATTTTCCAAAAACCCAGATTATGTGATCCTCCATTTGTGTGCTCTTAAACTGGCCCCTTCACCTCCACAGGCTTTGCTTTCCTCCATAGAGAGGCCCTCAAGAAAGGGCTTTCTCCAGCATCTCGTGAAAGCAAGCAGCTATGAAGTACAAAGTGGATCATCCACCATTACTTTGCCATCCCTGACGGGTTGGTTTCTTTTCCTACTCTAGGCCAGCGTGTCCTACTTTTAAGTCAACTAAGCCAATGTGTGCTCAGTGAAGGAAGATGAGCTTCACACTGGCCTTTAAAAGTCCAGTTCAGGTGCGCCCTGGTAGAGCAGTGTTTAGATAAATTGACTCGGAAGGATACAGGTCACATACTCCTGGGTTCAAGTCCTGGATCTGGGGAAACAACCAATGTGAAAAACTAAATAAAAATAAAATAAAGACGCTTTTCCCTCGCTCTCTTCCTGCCTACCTGCCTGCCTACTTGCCTTCATTCCTGCCTGTACCTTTCCCAACTTCCAGATGGTGACTGAATAAGACGCATTTTCGGGTCTCTCCTCACAGACACCGGGAAAAAAAAAAAAAAAAATCATCTATTTTCCTGAGAGAAACACCAAGAAACAATTGGCACTTCGGCTGGAGACAGATCAGCCGACGACTAACGGTGGGTGAGGGCACCCAGCTCAGTTCTCAGCTAAGCCATGGATTTGGATTTGGGACAGAACTCAGGGGTCTCTGGACAGGGCAGTGGCTAGGGGATTTACGGACCAACTGTGGAGACAGCGAGAGGCGGGCCCAGTGGGGCTGAGACGTGGAGCCATGGAGGACAGACTTGGGAGGGGGTGAAACGAGAGCCAGCACACTGGGAACTGAAATGGAGTCTGTACTGAGAAAATGTGCTCAGTACAGCCATAACCAAAGATCAGCCAAATCAAACCCCTCCCACGATCATTTTGTGCGGAAGCCTAGTCCACTGAGGGGAAATCCCACCCACTGCACATCCAAGCACCAGAAATCCCGCCCACCAGATGCCCCACCCCCTGGATTCCAGTGAGAACGCAGTCCCAAGCCGCAACACTACCTGCTAGCGCCACCTTGTGGGCAGAGGCGAAACTGCAGCCTGAGTGCCAATCAGGGGCAAGTCAAACCTACACAACGCCAGGGCAATCAAACCCTCAGAAATATAAATAGAATGTCAAATAGAGAAAAGGCACAGAGAAATATGCATGAAATGATGGAGCCAATCAAAACCCAGGGGAAAATCTGAATACAGCAGACGTATGTAAATTACCTGAAGAGGAATTTAGCGTAACAGAGATTAACACACTCATGGGAATTCAGAAATCAATAGAGGCAGTAAATGAGAATGTTAGGAAGCAAAGAGAAGAATTAAAAAAAGGCATCAAACAGTAAGTGACATGATGGCTGAGTTAAAGAACTCAATAGAGGGCCTCGACAATAGGATGGATGAAGCTTCCAATACAATCGGTGATCGGGAAGATAGGATAGAGGAAATCAATCAAGCAAACCAACAAAGAGATAAAAAAAATTCAAAGAACCAGAGAGAGCATTCAAGACCTCTGGGATAACATCAAAAGGAACAACATTTGCATCATAGGGGTCCTAGAGGAAGAGAGAGAAAATGGGGCAGAAACTGTATTTGAAGACGTAATATGTGAGAACTTCTCCAATTTGAAGAATGAAGCAAGCCTCCAGATCCAGGAAGCTCCAAGAGTTCCTAATAAAAGAAACCCAAACAGACATACACCTAGACACATCATAAAAATGTCAAAAATACAAGATAAAGAGACTATTAAAAGCAGCCAGAGAAAAATGTGCCACATACAGAGGAGCTGCCATAAGACTGTCAGCGGACTCTCAAATGAAACTATACAGGCCATAAGGGAATGGCATAATATATTCAAAGTGCTGAAAGAAAAGGGTTTTCAACCTAAGATACTATATCCGGCAAGATTATTGTTCAGACCTGAAAGAATGATAGAAACCTTTCCTGACAAGCACAAGTTAAAGGCGTTCATCACCACAAAACCAGCTTTGCAAAAATTATTAAAGGATGCTCTATAAAGCATGAAGAAACCACACAGAAAAATGGTAAGACAGCAAATAATAAAAATGGGGAGGTAAAGACGAAAACAAAAATGTGGATAGTTAGAATGAGTGGAAGACTAATATGTTTTCAAATAAAATCAGGTAGTAAACAGAGACCTGTGAAAGCTAACTTCAGGGTATCCTCAAAATATATCCCCAGGGAGAAAGCGAAGAAGAAAACAAGGCAAAATTAATCAAAACATAACTGCACCCATCCAACCTAAAAAGAGAAAGAGAACAAAGTCATCTGGAGTAACATACAAAAGGCAAATTATAAAATGACACTAAACAGCTATATATCAAAAATCGCCCTAAACGTTAATGGACTGAACTCACCAGTCAAATGACGCAGAGTTGCTGAATGGATTAAAAAGCATAACCCAAACTTCTATTGCATTAAGGAAACCCACCTTCTTCCAAAAGATAAAGACTCAAAATCAATGACTGGAAGACAATCCTACAGTCAAATGACAACCTCAAAAGACAGGAACAGTTATACTCATAACAGATTAAACAGACTTCTATCTAAAAAGCATAACAAAAGACAGAAATGGACACTGTATAATGATTAAAGGATCAATCCAGCAGGAAGACATAATGTTATTGACATATCTGCACCAAATGAAGGAGCATCAAACTATAT
Organism: Solenodon paradoxus; assembly: GCA_004363575.1. Lineage (NCBI taxonomy): Eukaryota > Metazoa > Chordata > Mammalia > Eulipotyphla > Solenodontidae > Solenodon > Solenodon paradoxus. The sequence continues at coordinate 110,515 of RJWH01003280.1, read as the reverse complement.
CAAGTAAGTATTATTAGACCTGAAGAGAGACATTGACAGCAGCACAATAATAGTGGGGGACTTCAACACCCCACTTACAGCAATGGACAGATCAACCAGGCAGAAAATTAACAAGGAAATAACCACTTTAAATGACCATCTGGAACAGATAGGTGTAATAGACATGTACCGATGACTTCATCCAATGACTACAGTTTTCACTTTCTTCTCAAGTGCTCATGGAACATTCTCAAGGATAGATCATATGCTGGGACACAAAACATTTCTCAACAAATTTACTAAGATTGAAGTCATATTATCTTCTCTGACCACAATGGCCTATAACTGATAGACAAATGTTTTAGGGGAAACATTTGTGTCTGAGGCTTCCAGCCTCCTGAATACTATTTTGTCAACACTATTAAAATGAAAAAAAAAAAAGGAGTGGTAAAGGAAACTAGAACTCTTTTGATGGGTCTGGTGTGAAATGAACACAGACTGAGGTATGAAATCAATATTCTAAAAAGCATATAACTATATGAAATAATAAAAACAAGTAATATAAAGTATATAAAAGTATATATGTATAATGATAATATAATGTATATCCATATATACACCATATTGTTCAGTTTAGCCTGTTTTGAAATGTATGTAAATTTTAAGAAAGCATATAAATAAATTTTTTTTTTTAAGTCCAGTAAAATCATTTTACAGGATTCTGAAACCAAAACTCAAGCTTGGGTTGTCTGAGTGCCTAAACTGACTACTGTGCTGTTCCTAATGGACAATTACATTCTGCCTATAATAGTTTGCCTTCCTCGATACCGAAGGAGTTTCATTGCAAGAAATCTTGTTGGTTTCTCTCAAAGATCACGTCTATATCACAGTCAGGTTGACTGCAGTCTCCTTATCTTAGATTCTTGTTGCTGGCTATTTCAGAGCCAAATCAACATTTTTTATGACTGAAATAATAGGACAAAGTATTTTTAGTTCTAATCAGTTATACCCAGCCAAAAACTTAAATACTTAAACGTCTAGGTCATTACCCCTAAAGCCTTTTACAGAAGACTCCAAACTAAAAAAATTGAAGCTACTGTAAAGGATTCAGCTGTTTTACTTGGGTGTCTACTTCACTTTGTAAAGAACAGGGAGGTATCTCCCTCTTTTGCTTTCTAGTCTCCTTTGATGCTTCAAGCCTCTCTCTCTCTCTCTCTCTCTCTCTCTCTCTCTCTCTCTCTCTCTCTCTCTCTCTCTCTCTCTCTGAAGGCGGGAATGCAAATGAGTGGGCAGGCAGGAAGAGACGAGGAAGAAGCATTTGCATTTCATTTTATTCCATTTTGTTGTCCACACTGGTTGTTTCCCTGGCCCATCTCATCTGCCCTATAACCCAGGACTCAAACCCAGGGCTATGTTGCATCCTTCAGAGGCAATTAACCTAACTGCTACTCCACCAGGGTGCACCAGGCCTGTAAATCTCTTAAAGCGGCCTGGCCCTGACAACAGCTCAGCTTAGAGTTCAAGAAGTGATCTCTGAGAGATGGACATATCGAGAGCATGAGCAAGCATTTAGGAGGCAGAAACAAAGGGAATGAGCAGACAGAGTCCCATAGAGTCTGTGGATGAAAAGACACTGTTCCAGTGATCTAAGTGAGATAAGCTAATTCTACTCACCCTTAGAAACTTTGATTCCTCAATTTGAGCTTAGCCTTGCAGACTCTAGAGGACAATTCAGTGAAAAGGGAAAGTGTCTTAGTGAAGGAAGGTATGTCACGATAGGGAATAGGAAATATGGTACCAACCATGAAAACTCATGCAGCATCATCTGGCACCAGTTATATATATATATATATATATATATTTCTTAAATTTCCAAAGGAAAACAAATGACAGCTTCCAGGTCTGGGGTAACTGGTGGAGAGACGGATGGCAGCTGATCCCAGTGTTGCTTTTTACAACAGATGTAGACAAGTCCTTGAGATAAAAATTGAATTATCTTCTGAAATCTTGCCATTTGTGACAAGATGGATGGAACTAGAGGGGATTATGCTAAGTGAAATAGGTCTGAAGAAAGAAATACTGGATGATCTCATTCAGATGTGGACTATAGAGAACCAAAGCAAAGAGCCAGAAAAACAAAAACAGCCCTTGGACACGGACAAAAGAACAGAGGTTACCTGGGGATGAGCGCGAAGAACTGTGGGGTCCAGTGGACAGTGGTGGAAAACTATTAGAAACTTGGTTGTAGGCGTGGTGGGCCATCATGTACTGGAAGAATGAAACTGCACATCGAAACATATTATTTGTAAATCAATGTTACCTCAATAAAAAGTCTGAATTATCTTCAGCATCAACCTCTTGTGTCCTGAGGACCTCTAACTGACTACGGGCTGTGCTAGACTTTGTGTTGAACACACTGGCTTCTGGGACTTACCCTGAGTCTCAGCCTGAGCTAAGCATATACTCTGTCCTTATTTCTCACACCAGCCCCTCAAGTCAGGGAATGGGGCAAACATAGCCTCCTGTAAACTACCTTCCTCTCCAGTCTTACAGCACTAACAACGAGTGGGGGATAGTATTGGGATCAGATTCTGAAGATGAGGAAACCAATCAGGTTAAATGCAGCAGGTTCAGTGTTATAAATAATCACAGGCCAGATCACAACGAAGGCATCACTAGGTCTTCCAATGACTGAATCTGACCATCTTTCCCCCCAAGGAGTATGCTTGGAAAATGTGGTACAGCCAGAAGAAGAGAGACCCGAAGAGGGACAGGGATGGGGGTGGGGGGTGGATTTAGACCAGTTCTTAGAGAGGAATCATGATTGTACATGCATGCAGCTGAGAGCAGTGAAGACTGGCTCTTGGCAGTCCATTAAGATTGATTATTACCTTTCTAACTGCTAATATTTCTTGAATGTTGACTCTATACTATGCCCTGGTACAGCATGGTATAGTAGTTAAGATCATTCACACAAAGTCCTTGTATACAATACTTGGCATCTAAGATGTGATCCGTACACAACAGCATTGTTATTAGCAATATATAATGATCTCATTTGTTCTTCACAGCAGCCCTCTGAGATGGGTGTCATTATTCCCCATTTTATATATGAGGAAACTCAGGCTCCACAAGGTTTGCTGCAGACTCACAAAATTGGCCACAGCCACCATGCTATAAATATTTACCGAGGTCCTCAGGTCTTCCATTCACTGGTATTCTTTTTAATTTGATCCAGAATTAAAGCGAGAATAAGTAAGAGAAATCATTTATATCAGGACAGAGTGGAACGGAGGAGGGCATTTTCAATTGCTGTCCCAGGAAGTTGTTTTGCTTTTGTTTTCTTGTGAGAAGCAGAAGGCTCTTACATGTGTTTAAATTCTGGAGGGTTGGGCACTCTCCAGTCTGGCCTTACTTGAATTTCCACATTGGGGTTCAGGGGCCTGACAGCAAGAATGACCCTGTGGACATGCTTCCCAGACACCATCTGAAGCCCCTCCGAAGGATGATTTTAATTCTCTCAGAGGCTCCCTCCATTCCTCTGACTTCCTTCCCTGCCCTTCTAGCCTGAGGGCTGTCTTTGTGGGAAAGTTCATATTCCTTGCTAACCAGGAATCCGTGAATGGAAGAACAGAGAAAACAAACCCTAATAACACCGACACATTGTTGCTATTGGGTGCATCATAAGAAACTTCACATTATTATTATTGTATATACTGTACCAATATGATGAGAATGAGATAGTGATATGATAGCCATCAACTAATACGTGCTTACTATGTGCAAGATATGTTAAGCATTTATATGAACTCATTCAATCCATGCAACAACATTATGAGGTGGAAATTATTTTTATTGTCATTTTACAGGCTCTCAATATGGAATGATACTGAGTATTGGACAGGAACTCAAGAGAGAATCTGTGTAAGCATTTTGTAGTAAATCATCTTTTATTACCTCAGTGGGGGTTACTGAGGCATAGAGAATTTCACTGGGTTGTAAGAAGACAGAAAGGGAAATATTTTAGGTCTGCTTCTCATTGGAGTGTTCTAACAAATAGGAAATTATTCAGGGAGGTGGGGGGTAGGGTAAAAATAATCCAGAGAACATAGCTAAATTCCTCTTCCCTTCCACTGCTGACTCTAGGAAGTATGAATTCTGAAGGCAACATTCTTTCTGTTGTTATTCCTTAAAATAAATAAATAAAAATACATATCACATCAAGTAATTTCAGGAGTTGCAACAACAATAAGTACAGCGTATTTACAAAGAAATAAGTGAGACACTGCATTTCTCCTGATGCTGTACAGGGTGAAATAGCATCTGAGCTGCACTCTCTCCCCTCCTCCCACATTTCTGTAGGCTTACAACATTTGCTAGCAAAATAACTGGATTTCTAACAGGGTAAGAACCCAGTCATTTGAAGGGGACTTCATAGCAGAAATGGGTAAATGAGAAATTCAAAAAGGCTTTGTCCATAAAGCAGTCTGCTAATCTGCTAATTAAAGGCTGAGGTTAGTTAGCTATGATGGAAATCTAGGGCCCATTCTTCATATTATCCAGGGCCTAACGTGAGCTTTAGCTTACTTAGAAATTATAGATCTCAGAAAAAATCAAGTCAAACATAAAAGAAATGAAAGGTAAGTGGTGTGTGTATACGTGGGCATGTGTGTGTGCAGACAATTTTAAACAAACGGGGTCTTGTTCATGTGAGAGAGTTCAAAATGAACTTTACGATTTAAAAAGAGGCAGATTTAAGGAGGGAAAACCTATGTGTTAAGTTTTTAAAATTTAATCTGTTATTTAAAATTTATTCTCTCTCTGTGTGTGTCTCTCTGTGTCTCTGTCTCTGTCTCTGTCTCTGCCTCTCTCTCTCTCTCCCCCTCCCTCCCTCCCCTTCATCAGCAACATTGAAATGCCATAATTAGAGCTTCTCATTCTTAATTTCTGGGTCTCATTCCATGAGGGTTGATATGGATGTCATTTGACACCCTTGTTCAAAGACACATACCAGTCTAAAAGGAGACTACTCAATTTTTAGCAGAAAATAATCCATTCTAAGAATGATTTGTTGCCATTTCTTAATCACCATTTGCACTGAGCATGTCCAAGGAATGAAATGAATAAATGGCACACTTCTAAGGGAAAAAATTCAAAGCCATACTGCTTTACCATTAGCACTTGAAGCTTCCAACAAAGCCAGCGTTTGCCAGCTTTTCTTCCAGCTTTCAAGCCAAATGGCTTGATAAAGTCAGAAGAACCCCAGAAAAAGAATCACAAAGGTTTCAAACCAAACCATCCTCTCAAATCACAAAGAACTTTCATTTTCCTGTTAGTACAAGCAGTTGACAAAAAGAAAGCTCAAAATTAAACTTCCATGATCACCATTCAGGGCTCACAGGGAGGAATTCTCTTCACAAAAGTGGACTCAGGTTAATTTAAGGTGGGAAACTAGTCACTGTAAGAGTTAAGCAAGAAAATGCAGCTAGTTCAACGCTGACGAGAGGAAAGCAAAGTACGATTCCTCCTTACACCAGGTGGTCTGGTCTATAGGTTGTATGAGGTGTTCACTTCAGATCACTGAGCCCCCTCGGTATACGCCGCCGCTTTCACATACTTACAACTGCTCTGCGTCTGTTGCTGACGTCTGCTCAGACTGCTCACGTCTGACAGTTAAAGTCGCTCCTTAAAAAAATCCAAGTGGCATCTCTGTCATCAAATCAGAATCCTGCCTAAATTGTCTTTTCTTATGTTTGAATGATAAAACACAATGTCTACTAGGCAGAACACTGTTTATGAATAGAAATACTCAACAGGTTCCATTTCCAAGACAGTTAATGCAAGTGGAAAGAGTAAACATGATGATGTCTCTTAACCTGACTATTTTATTTTTAAAAATGAAAGAATCTAATCCAGGGTTAGCCTTTTGCCTAGGATGAGTCTTCAAGGAAAATTAGAATAGAGCTAGCCTGATGTTCCTCCCAGACACTTCTTTTAACCTAGAGCTCTCTCTTACCTGTCACTCTGAACCACAAAAAAGGAAACACAAAGATGGAATGTGTTTAAAAAAAAAAAAAAAAAGATCAAAGGGAAAACCCAGTAAGGAGAGTGAACAAGATAACAAGAGAAAATTCTGAACACAGCCTTGCTTCTGAGCCACTGACACCTTTATTCAATCATTCCTTTGACAATTATTAACTGACTTTTCATCATTACTCTCATCCTCTGTAACCCAGAATTAAAATAAGTAGTAACATTAATTATGGGTTAGGATATACCAGGCAAGTATGTAGAGTATACTAAGTCTGCATCTTATTTGATTTTCTCAACAGCTCTCTGAGATAGATATTATTATCCCCATTTTAAAGACTGGGAAAGTTGAGCCCAAGACCTCTTGATTCTCATAATTTACTGCATCCCTCTTCTTGTTTTGTTTTTCTCAAACTTGGCCACTGAATCACTTACAGCCACATGATTGACTCTATTTCTTGAAATAACACTACAACTGTGATTAGCTTTTATTGTACTTGTGAGATACATTTATTCCAAGTCATCTACTACTTGTTGAAAGAGACACGACTTTTCCGTGAGCCATGTTTAATGAGTTCACGTCACATGACAGGGTAGCACAGGAGGATCATGGCCATGAATGGGGGAGATGATAAACCTGTGGAACCAAAATGCCTTTGAATTTAGCTCATTTTGTGTTCTTACATAAAAGTAGTTACAGGGAAGCCTGATAAGAGCCGCCCCCTCCCCCTACCACCTGAGGGCAAAGCAACTCCAGAAACTCAACATCCGAATCCAGATGACTCACTGCATGTGCTTCGCAAGTCTCCACCCTGTGTCCAGTCTCCAAATTCCTTCCGGAAGACGAGAGATTTGAGAGATGACAGATTCCCTAAAGAGTTTGAAAGTTGTTTAGAAAAGATGAGTTAAGGGATCCTTCTAAGCATGAACAAAAAAGGCAGCACTGTTATTCCAGTTTAGGAAAATAACTGCAGCTGTTTAATGCATGGTGTTCAAATGGTGGAGGTACACAAGAATGTTTCACGGCTAAACTAGGCTTCACCCCACCCCAGTCTGAGACATCGTTTTCTTTCAGTTGCTGCTTGGGTATGTGAGCATGGATGTTAGAAGTCCACCCAGCAGCACTATTGGAAGAATAAGGCAAAGCAGCCACTCTCTAGCAGAGAGCCGGCTATTGTAGGTCCCTCTAGGGCACTTGCCTCAGGAGAGAGCAGGGGGTTACAGGGGAAAAGACAGACAAGATCAACCTGCAGCTGTGGTGGTCAGGAGCCAGCCTGCTCTCCTACCTTCCCCTGAAGCCCTGAAGGCTTTTGGTGTTTAAGAGGTAAGATGGAATCCCAAGACAAGGTCAATGGTTTGAGATCCAAGAGCTGGTGCGATCTATTTTCCTCTGCCAGTAGATACAATTTATACCGGACTTATCCTATCCTCTCCCTTAACCTATATAATTAGTCAACCAACTTGGATTCTAGTTCCTCCCCATGACCACTATCTCTTGCTTAGATCATTCCATGGCTGTATGGCACCCCTATGGGGTCATCTTACCGCCATTTTAGTCCCTCCTCCAATTTACCTCAACCCCCATGTGTCAGGGAGAATTGTGGTAAATGCAACAATGACTATAATTCTTCCTGGCTTAAGCCCCTACATCCAGCTCACTGAGCCTGCAGTGATCACCCTCTAGCTCTCCAGCCTCCTCTCCCACCGTTTCTACTCTGTGAAGAGTATGCTGATCGACCTTCAGATGCTCTACTTACTCATATCACATAAATTCATGTTTTGATAAAAGGGAGACTTTGTTATTTTGACTGCTGAAAGCTAATCGGGCTCCTTATTGGAGGTATCCCAGCTCTTTCTCCCTGCAAAAATAGAAACATCAATCCAGAAGAAAATCAGAGTGAAGGCCTAGATACCTCCATCATCATCACCCCCAAAATGGACAATACTACACTTTTAAAAATCAAATTAAATCATTGTGTATTATTAGTGCCTAGAGAGCAGTGATTTGTCTTAAAATTAATTTCTAATGCCCAGCATAATATCCAGAACATAGAGATGCTCCATTTACTGGGTTAGATAGCGTTCCCCAAAAATGTATCTTTCCTGGAACATCAGAATGTGATCCTACTTGGAAACAGGGTAATTGCAAATGTAGCTAGTTAAAATGAGGTCATACTGGAGTAGGGTGGGTCCTTAATCCAATATGGTTATTGTTCTTGTTTAAAATAGAATATAACATAGAATATAGCAACAGAACCGAGATTAATGTGTCTACAAGGCAAGGAAGGCCATAGTTATCAGACAACCAACAGAAGTTAGAAGAGGCAAGGAAGCCTCCTCCCATGGAGCCTTCAGAAAGAGTATGATCTTATTGTCACCTTATTTCAGATCCTTAGCTTTCAGAACTGTGCTCTCACAGTTCTGTTGTTTTAAGATACCCATTTTGTGGTAATTTCTAAAGGGAGCCCAAGGAAAGGGGTATGCTCTGTGACTGTCTAAATAAATGGGTAAATAAATAAAAGAATAAATGAATGGATCACATGTGCAAATTTTTGGAGCCAAATTATTAGTATCCTAGAAATACAATTTATAGGTTATCAACTAAAATCAATTTCTTCCAACTCATGCTCCCATAATTAGAGCTGAATGTATATTTGGAACTCTAAATAACTACTAGTTTGGTGTAGACTAGCTACAGAAACTCATAGGGCTTGAAAACAACTAAGAACCTGAGATTCTTTCCGAGGAATCATACTCTTTTGAAAATCTGATGGAAACTATGGTTTCCGTTCCCATAAAATTCAGATATAATCATACATGTCCAAGATGGTAGTTTCCTTCTAATTCCCAAAACTTATGGAACCAAGACGAAGGCCTCCTGAATGAGAAGATACAGGTAGAATATTTAGGATTTGTCATAAATTCTTTACACATACCTAAACCAGAGAAATACAACAGAGTTGTTTCTCCAGTTTTAAGTGGGCGCCACCAAACCATGAGGCCTCATCATCTGGAATGGGCTTCAGTGACTCATCTAAGAATGACATGGACTCCAGGAGATCATTCTGGTCTGGGAGTGTAGAGACCTGAATTCCACATCCAGCTTTGCCATTTCATTCTTTTGTTCTTTTTCTTTTCTATTCCCTCTCAACCTAGGTAAAATGTGGATGCTCTGGGGGTCAGAGGACAGGTTAATGAGATAATGCTGGTAATGCACTTTGCCCCCAGGGAAAGGTTCCTACGTAAACATGAGATATTATTAGACATTATCAGACTTCAGTCTATCCAGCAGCTACTCAGCCAGTGGTGAGTCCTCTTTCTTATCTACTCTTTGGCCAGATTGGGTTCTTTTTCTAAGACAGAAAGTGTGGGAGGTCTCCTGCCTCATGGTGTGGGGTACTCTGATAAGTGAACCCTATCAGCTCCCTTGAACAATGCAAACAGATCATTTGATTAAAGGCTCTGTTCTTTACTAACAGTTCGCCCTAAATCTCTCTGAGCATACATATGAAAGCAATAATCTTTAGGGCATTCTTCCTTTACTATGTGTAAGAACTTCAGTGTAGACTCTTTAAATATATCAACAGCAAAATAAATCTTATTTCATGTTTGGTAGCTATGATATTTTTATTACCTCTTAGAAATGATTACATAGAATCTCCTCCTCCCCCCACACATCCTTTATTTCTGCTGGTTTTAGACAATTTCAAAAAAGAGAAAAATATGATGACCATTGGTTTCAGGGACATTGGTTTTTAGAATTTATTAAATGTAACAAAAAAGGGTAATTTATACAGTTAGTAAATTTTAAACAGTGTTTTAGTGTTTCAAATTAACACCTTTCCTATTTCTCCCCCTCCCAGAAAAGGTAACCAAGAAAGCAAAAAACAAAAAAACAAGCAACAATTGCTTGAGTTCTATGAGAATTTTTTTTTTAATTTCAAGGGAGATTTTTTTTTTTTTTTATGATCAGAGTCGACAAGGACATAATGAACTGAGAGAAACCTAAAATGACAGCAGTAATTTTCATCAACACGAAGATAACACAGACTCTTAACTCAGATCCTTGAGAAATCCCACTACAAAGAAAAAAGAGTTGGTCCACAATTACCCAGTCCTCAAGCACAGGTACTAAGGATAACTGACATACGACGTTAGCCAGTGCTCAGTCTTTAGTCAAACTACATTTCACCAAATATCACTAGTCATACTTTTCAACCGGAAGGATGAACTTTCAAAGAGATTGTTGAATTCTAAACATGTAGAATATGAGACTATACCGCCCTCCCTCCCTCTGTCCTTCCCTCCTCTCCTCTCCTTCTTTCCTTCCTTCATTCCTTTGTTCCTTCCTTCCTTCATTCCTTCCTCCCTTCCTTCCTTCCCTCCCCTCCCCTCTCCTTCCTTCCTTCCTTCTTTCTTCTTTTTCCTTCTTTCCTTCTTCCTATTATATGCCAACCACTGTGGTAAGTAAAACTGAGTGGCATATATTTTATTCCTGTAAGATCAATATTTAAACCATTGAGATGACACATCTCTCAACTTTAGAATTGATAATGATGCACCTCGGGAAGAGGAAATTGTCTTTGATGTGTGAAAAAGATGGGAGGAGTGGAGGAGCAGAAGGATAATTGATAAGAATGATTGTCCTTGGAAGTTTCTATTTCAGACAAGCTTGATCTACTGCTAATATTCTTACCACTTAAATTTCCCTCCTCCCTCCAATGGATCAAACATCTAACAGTTACTGAGAACCACCTTAAATGACACCCTTCCCCCAACCTATGATATATGATCTATGTGTTTGTATCCAAGATACACGTATTCCTATCAGGGACTAAGCTATGAAGGTGTGGTATTCTCCTAAATCTTTTCCTTTCTGAATACTGTGTCCTAGTAACATTCGTGCCTCATCAAAAAGGAGAAAGTATGAATGAAAGAGAACCCCAGGAGGTTTTATAGAAGGTAAACATTAAAGTTGTTTCAATACATATTTAATATTTATGAAAAATAGTTCTGATTGCAGGAGAAAATTAATTAGAAAAGCTTCTAATCAAATTCATGTTACCTGATGCATGATTCGACTTGGTTTTTAGGGCATCATAATGAGTTTATGTGAAAAGGAAGAGAGATCTTCGCTTATTGGAATAGCAATAATTTGGGTGTCTTTAATTGACTCCTGGTATGAATATATTGGTGACTGCTGGTCTCTAAGAGGCAGCTGGAAAGTTTCCAGGAAAAGTCCACATTCCCGGGGCAGCGTTGGAATCTACTTTCCATTGCAACCCAAGTCTACCCTTGGGGTTTGAGTTTGTCTCAACCAAAAATGCCAGCTTTCAAAGGCAGCCTCACCAGGCAGCAGTCACCAAGACTGTGCCAGAGGCTGGATAAGTGTCCCAGCATTGAACCGAACCATCAAGATAAAGGAGTGCATTTCCAAAATCTCACCTTCCCTATGTCCAAAATACTAAAGGTGCCAGAGGCTGTGACTACAGGTGCCAAGAATGAGGAGCTGGAGACAGCATTAACATTCTGATATTGAGTCAGCCAGGACAGAGCTACCACAAAGAGGGGGAGGGGAGAACTACACCTTTCCTCCCAAATTCCCAAAAGTAGTCTTGCCAGTGGCCTGGTGAAAATGAGAACATTCCATAGGAACTTAATAAGGTGCAAAATAAAAATAACCCATAACCCACTTGAAAGCAAAGGCTCATTTGGAAGTCCCTTACAGCTCAATCTCCAATGAATGGACTTTTTTTAAAATAAGAAGGTAGAGGCAAAAAAGAAGGTAGACACTGGGGGTCCCGGAAGAGGAAATGGGAATTTCAATGCCTGGTTTGATCCTGAAGGTTCTAACAGAGGACCAATTCTCTATCCACAATCTTAACACCAGCATTTACTAGGCACACCTGTGGCATACATTACCTCCATGAATCCTGATAAACAGGATTACAAGCCTAACAGTATGATTCCAATTTACAGATGTGAAAAATGAGTTTCAAAGAAATTAAGTAACAGGTCCTGGATTGTATGGCAAAGTTCATTCCCTATTTGATCCTAAATCTGTCTGACTTCAAAATCTACTCTGTTCACTGTCATCCCAGGGTATCTGGCCACTCTCCCCAACCCTCCTCGTGGATTAATCAAGCCAGCTGGGAACAACAGAGGCAGCCAGTTGTTTCCAATGTGAGGTCAGATGACATTTTGTTCTCTAAATCATTCTCTGTTACCTCTAGGCCTCTCTGGAATAGAGATCCCTGGTCAGTTGGGAATCTGAGAGGTGATTTTTCATGGACACCACACTTGGACTTGGCCCTCATTCAGTACCTATTTCTTCAGGTCCACTTGAAGCCACCTGCTCGTCTGTCCTGATTTATATGAGCAGAAGTTTGCTATCCCTCTGAATTCCCATAGCATTTTCTCCGCCCTTTTCTTGCACAACTTAATGCTATCTCTCTTGCATCTCTGTCTTGCACTACTTTCTGCTGTATTGTGTGCATTATCTGCAGCATACCCAGATACCACTCACTGCTGTAAGCCACTACATTGTAAGTGGCCTGAGGTGGGGTGAGGCTGCCTCCCTTTTTGGCTAACTCTGGACACTGTAATCTTGATCTGTATTTGATATTTGAGTTTACCTTGTCCAGATGTCTGCTTTCTTTCCTTGATTCTCAGCCTTGTATTTGTTCATACATTTTACTTAACATTTCTAAAATTGGGGTGTCGCTTATACCTTATGTCAAGAGAAATTTGCCACCTGCTGGCAGAAGAAGAGTATTTGAGAGAGTTGCTCTCGTCTGTCCAGAGAACATAGGGAGGCATATTTATGTAAGTGAAGCAATTATTAATTGCTAAAGGCATGACTGCGCTTTCATGTTTTCTTGCAAAATAACAACCAAGTACTTCAGATGACACAAAGAAAGGATTGCTAGTCTCTATAATGGGCACTGTGATTACATACAATAAAAATTGACAGATGTCTCAGTTGAGAGAATGGAATTTTTAAAGTTAAGGAAGGCTGGCGTTATCAATTCATTCATTGCAAAGTTACTCTTAGGTGCCAAATATCCTTTCGAACCTTCTGGATGGCTTTCAACAGAAACTGCCTTCTATAAAGGAATAATTTAATTAAGAGTAGGACAAAACTATATATTTAAGCAAACAGGAAACTACAAATCAAATCCTAGTATTCTAGATGAGGACTAACAACCAGACCATCTAGCATACATTTCCTGAGGAGTCAAGATTACCAGACCAGATGATAAAAGCAAAGAATGATGAAAAGCATAATGCTGTGCAGCACTTCCAGTGGCCACCTTTGATTCGGTGACTCCACAGGCAGAATTCGAAAGAGGTTCATATTCAAATATTGAATGAAAAAAGTGTATGAATATACACCACATTATTTTGTTGATTTATTTATTTTTTATTGTAGCAATTATTCTACACACTGAAATAATTTACTATGTACAGGTTCCCCATTTTTTTGGATATATTTCAACACACACTGCCCTCCACCAAATCAACAAGTGTTCTTCTTCCCCATTTCCAGTGGGCTTCGCCATCATTTGCCCCCACCCACCCCATTACCCTTTTGGTAACCTCAGTTCTGTTGCAAATGTTTCAGGGTTGGTTATGTTTCATCTGTTCCTTTGTTTTGTCTATTCACATTCCACCTATGAGTGAGGTCATCTGGTATCTATCTTTCTTCTTTTGACTTGTTTCACTTAGCATAATGCCTTCTAGTTCCATCCATGTTGATTCAAACGACAGGGTTTCATCTTTTTTAAGGGCTGTGTAGTATTCCCTTGTAAATATGTACCACATCTTCTTTATCCATCATCTGATGTTGGGTGCAACCAGTTCTTAGCTATTGTGAATAGGGCTGCAATATACATGGGGATGCAAACATCTCTGCAGGTGGGTGCTTTTGTATCTTATGGGTAGATGCCCAGAGTGGAATGATGGGGTCATATGGGATTTTCAGCTTCAGTTTTTTGAGGACTCTCCAAACTGTTTTCCATAAGGGTTGTACCAATTTGCATTCCCACCAACAATGCAAAAGTGTCCCCTTTTCTCCACATCCTTGCCAGCATTTGTTGTTTTCAGATTTTGGATAATAGCCAGTCTTTCAGGTGTATATTCTTTTGAAACTTGTTGATTTAATTTGCATTTCCCTGATAGCCAGTGAGTAGGAACATAATTTCATGTGCTTGTTGGGCATCTGTATATTCTCTTCAGAAAAGTGTCTCTCTAATTCCTCCTCCCATATTTTGATTGGATTGCCTGTTCTTCTGTTGTTGAATTTGAGGAGTTCTTTGTATATTTTAAATATTAAGCCTTTTTGGAAATATTGAATGCAAATATCTTCTCCTAGTTAGTAGGTTTCCTTTTGGTTTTGGTGATGTTTTCTTTTGTTGTGAGCTCCTTAGTTTGATGTAGTCCCAGTTGTTTATTTTTCATTTTGTTTCCCTTGATGGTGGAGTTGAGTCCCCAAAGGCCTTTCTATGGCTGATGTTATGGAAAGTCTATCCTATGTTGTCTTCTAAGAACTTTATGGTTTCTGGTCTTTTGTCCAAGTCTCTAGTCCATTTTGAGTTGATTTTTGTGAATGGTGTTACAGTGGTCTAGCGTCATTCTTTTGCATGTGGCTGTTCAGTTTTCCCACCGCCATTTGTTGAAGAAACTTTCTTTTTTCCATTGAATGCTTTTGGCTCCTTTGTCGTAGATTAACCGATTGTATGTGGGTGGGTCAGTTTCAGGTGATTCAGTTCTATTCCATTGATTTGTGCTTCTGTTAGTAGTCCAGTACCATACCATTTTGATCACTATTGCTTTGTAATATAGTTCAAAATCTCGACCTGTAATCCCTCCAGATTCTTTTTATTTTCTAATGATTGCATTGGCTATTCGGGAACTTTTGTTGTTCCACACAAATTTTAAGATTTTTTTGTTCTATTTCCTGGAAATAAGCCTATGGGATTTTAATGGGGACTGCATTAAACCTATACATTGCTTTGGGTAAGATGGCTATTTTAACAATATTGATACTTCTCAGTCACAAGTAGGGGATATCTTTCCATTTCTTTGTGTCCTCCTCTATTTCTTTTAAGAAGGACTTGTAGTTTTCATTGTATAAATCTTTTACTTACTTTGTTAGGTATATGACCAGGTATTCCATTTATTTAACCTCTATTTTAAATGTACACCACAGTATTTTTAGCGTTCACGTGTACTATATTATTTTTCATTTAACACCTGGTATTAAATCAGTAGTGAGTCAAAAACTATATGGCATCTTGGAATTAAGGAACTAGGGTAAATATAATTATAAGTGGAATGGTTTTTCAACTTCCGACTTTAGATTAATGTCAAGAGCATTTTTTAAGAATGACTAAATCTATAACCTGTGATGAATATCCTGTACAGTTTACAATATTAAGTTGATAAAACTCCATTTATGTATCAAAATTCTCTCCCCCTCTTTTGCATAGCTAGTCGTGGAATGAATTTTTTGCTAGGCCAGGACTCTGCAAAATTATTCTCCATCAAGTGTTCTAGGCAGCTACTCGCAGATGATTTGAGTTGGTGCATGATAGCATCTTTTCCACTTCTATGCTATGTTATTATATGAAATTAACACCAAAGAATATACAAGGGGTTCTAACATCAGTCTCCTCTTCCTCTATCTTAAAAAATCAGAGAAAACTCACAATACTGTGACAAAAATATTCATTTGGGGATCAGTTCAGAATCTTCTTGCAGGTCTTAGGTCTAGGATCTCTAAAGCTAGTATCCCACGTTGCTTTGGGTCACCCAACCTGTTACTACCAAAATTTCTGTCTTTGTTTATGGATCTGCTAAATCCATAGCGTTTAAGGACCAAGCATCTTTTCATTGATGTATTCAAAATATTTCCTTCCCTAAAAACACCCTGCGAATGTTTGCTTTTTGTTTTACTAATTAATGAAAATGGACCTAGTGTTTCATAAAGTTTAATGCTCTAATCAAGGGTTCTGTGCCTTTTTCTCTTGGTCTTCAGAGTATAATTTCTTTTGTTAGGAGGAATAAGAATCACTTCCTGCTTAGAATCCAAGCTGAACTGGGTCTCTCATTCGGAATGTCTTGAAACGTCCTGTGTTACACCCTCAAGTTTCCCTGCAAGGAGAAGCAGCTCAAGGTGTTACTATTTAATCACGACAACTCCAGTATCACAGAGGCTCAAGTTGCATATCTTATTTTCCCTTATTTAATTTTGAGGTTTCTGAGGTCAGAAACTATATTCCGTATCCCTGTTATGTTATTTCTTACAAAAAATATTTAGTAGAAGGTGCACAATAATTTTTTTAATGAAAAAAATTCTGGTTAAGACACATCTGGAAAGGGCTCAAAGAAGAGAGAAAGCTTCCAATGCACTGGACTCTATGTCTCCATTCCAATTTATTATGATTCTTGGACCTGAGGAAGAAGTCATGGTATTCTGTCCCTGTAAATATTACCTTCTCTTCATACCCATCCCAAGAATCCCTCATATTTCAGGAATTCCTCAACCAAAATAATAAAATAACCAGAATACCTTCCATCTGCTGCATCTGTGGTTCCCAACACTGGCTGCATCACCTGGGGAGCGTCATCAAGTTATCAGTACCAGGACCTATTCCAGAATAATCAGAATCTATGAGAGTGGGGTACATGATTTCCCCCAGTCCTCACAATAGCCTCAGAAGAGAGGTGCTATTATGCCCATTTTCCAGATGTGGAAACTGAGCCTCAGTTAAGAGTTTTTCCATTTTACATCTAATATGAGACAGTTGGACTGACCCCCAAATAACTCTCAAAGTGTGTTGTTTTTGTTAAGTGCCTGTCATAACATTTTAACATGTGAAGTAGTACCATCAAGAGTCTTTCCCCTGCTAAGCTGCAGACAGACTGCCATTAGACACAAAGAGTCATTCATAGACACGCAGCAACCGCAGCGAGAACCTTCCCTTATCCAAACAGAGCAGCCACAAACCATAACTGTCTCTGAAATGTTGACTGTCCTGCTACATCTGGGCACCAAGACCAGGATGACAGTTTTCTCTTAAGGAACCCAAAGGTTAGGGCAGCACAAATACTAGGGATGGCCAGGCCAAAAGGCAGCATCTTTTATCTCTACTAAAGTGGATACTGAGCACTTTTAGTTCCTAAGTGATGCTCTATGTTTAGATTTCAATGAGTATAAGTGAATGGGATAAAATTTTATTAAACAAAAAAGAAGATAAAATGAATTCAATGGATCGACACAGGTGAACCAAAAGTGAGAAGAGCTTATCTTCTTCAGCTCTATTACTTTATTGCTTTTCATTTTATTTATTCCCTAAACAAAACAAGAAAACTCAAAGTGATTCTCAGTAAAACTAAAGAATTCTAAAAACACCCATCTCTGTTAGAGAATCCTATAGACTTTTTAATCTCCCAAATGCTATATGAAGAGCGACTTTTTTGCCTGATATTCTTAGAAAATCCAAAGTTGCTAAGGCGTCTTGGGGGCGGGTTGGAACAGTTGCCAGCTTCTTTGGGTTCCAGTAGAGGCAGAGTTCTTACCCCAGCTTGTGGCCGACTGGAAACAAGTCATCCACAATATGGATTTCGTTGTCTGAACTCTCTTGACTTAGCAACGCCCCTTGTCAGAGCACAGAGCCCGCAGTTCTATCACAGATCAGTCCAGGAAACAGCTAGTCATGAATCACAGAGGCTCATGGATTTCTGCCGAACAAAGAGCTCCAGCTCTGGGAAACTTTACAGCCCTGCCTTTCTCTCTGTCCCAGTGGAAAAGCAGGTAATTTCCAACTGGTCCTGTAGAAAATCGGTGCATGGATCGATCATGCCAGGCAGGTGTATTCAATCCAGTCATGGCTTTATCTTCTCACATGCACAAATGCTATTTTTCATACCAGCTGCATCCCAAACCCTGACTTAAGATGGTGATTAGTGGTGGTGGTGGGCGTCTCAGTAGGAGCTTTCTTAAGAAGAAAGGGCTTTGATTGAGCCAATGAAAGCTGTTGCCAGGGAACCAGATGCCATGAACAGGCCACTCCAGCAGCGTAAGAATACAAGCCGGGAGTGCTGGACTGAGCAGTAAGTGTACTTGGCAGCTAGTCCTACAAAGCCTGTTAACCCTTTGTGCACCAGACCATGTCTAGATGGTGAGTCAAGAGAAGGATTATTGTCAAATCTGAAAGCCACCCCTACTATCAGTAGTTGCTGCATCAATGATGCTCTCCCTGCTTGAATAGCTACTCCCCCCTCCCCCACACCAGCTTTGGAGTGTGTTGGCACCAGAGGGCTCTGCTCATATCTGATTTCACTCGTCATATTGATTTCCTCTCAACTTGTAGTAGAGTTTTATCTGGTCTTTTGACCTCTGGAGAAGGGACTCTGCTGTCCCAGGTGGGTGTGTGAAATAAGGTGATGCTTCTCCTCTAGTATATACTTACAGAGTCTTCTGGGATCAGCCAGAGGTTGGCAGCCTGTACCCCATTTTAAGATGGTCGCCTGGAGGAGCAGTGGGCACAGGCTGGCTCTCACAGAAAACGGAAAAGGCAAAGATGCTGTGGCTGGGCCTCTTGAGCTACTCTCCATTTGCCTCCACTTTTTTCTCTCTCTCTTTCCCTCATTCCTCTCCCATCAATGCCTAATCCAGGCATTCACACTGGGTTCCATTTTAGCACAGCCTGTTTAATTCAATCCCTGCTGGTTGCCTGGGTTATCAGGAAGACCTGAATGCTTTCCCAAAGGAAACGGTAAATGCTGAGTAGCAGGCCCTGAGGTCACCTTTGGGATTGGGGCTCCCAGTGAGCTCTGGTCATGCATGGATACTGAGGGGAAGGGTCCATGCAGAACCTAAGCTGCCTGATGCCCCTTCCTCTTCCTCAGATGGTTAGTTCCAGTTGCCTGGCCGCTCCCTTCCGGCAACTGAGGGTGGATACATCAGTTTGTATATCAAAACCTCACTTATGTGGCAAACAGTGGCAAGAGAACTTGTCTACACAAAGAGAATTTGGGTTATACAATAGATGCATTCCTGAAAAGATACCTGTTTCATACATCAAAACCACATTTCTCTGAAATGATTAGTAGACATCTCACACCTTTTAATCTGTGGTGGTGAGAAAGTATAAAACTGCTCTCATCCTAGGGCTTAAAGAGTGAACTGGAAGCTAGGTGACAGAGAAGTGTCTGGTTGCATAGCCTAGCCCAGTAACTTACAGTCTGCTACATGTGAGATTCTGAATGTAAGGAGATAACTTTCGGGGTGTCATTTTGTACAGCAAAAAGTACTGTGTCCTAATAGTAGGGAGACAATCATGTGTATTCTGAACTATGGAATGAAATGTTTGTTAAACAATATTTTCTATTTATTGAGCACATACTACATGCTAGGCACTGTGCTCAGTGTCTCACATAAATCATCTTATTTGCTAATTAAAGAAGTATCATTGTAATAATATTTAATGAAATTCAAAAGAAAAATATACCCACAACCATGCTAAAGACATAGATGAACATTTTGTCTTGTTATTCTAATGTTCAATATTTTCAATGATAGGAAGCCACGTGGTCTGCATCTATGTCATCTGCTCTTTGAATTAAAATCATCGCTGCTCTTGTCACTCTTCATAGTTTGGTTCCTCTGAAGGTTTGTTGTTTTTGCCCCCAGTGATTCAGATGCTTGCCAGAATAGTGACTGATGTTCCCCACATTACAAAAGGACCAAGAGTGTGTGGTTTTTATTTATTTTCTAACTTTGCTATCTCCCCACCACAAATTTAAAAGCTTGCAATTACTGTGAGCACTCCTACTAATGAAACAGAGCCCCGAGTGAAAGCATAACCAAATCTTGTAAACCCCCAAAGCAAACGCTTCAGAAAGATCTAAAATGAATAGAACTCCAGTCTCCTCCCTCCTGAACTGGACAGGTCAGGTGGTCATAATGTATATGGAAGGAGAAAAAGGAATTAAGAAGTCATTGCTGATGTTTTCTCTCTTGCTATGATTCTAATGTTTTCTTTATTGTCTTTTTCATTTTCTTCTTTCAGACCTGACCTTGGCCACAGGAGAAATCAGCCTTCGTCTCTGAAAAAGCCAAGTCACTTATCCTCAGCAAGTCTGTGCTTCTTCCTACACGTTTAGATGGATGTTTATTCCACACTTGGTGCCCTTTTGGTTTTTGAATGTCAGGTTTTGTTGGTCAGAGTCTTTCATCTATGGCTTTAAGCTTGGTACTATAAGCAAACTACTGGCTATTTAAATTGGCTTTGACCTAACTCTCTTCTTTCATATATCATACTGGTTTAAAGATAATTACATATTTCTCAGGGTACGTTAAAAATCAAGCAACAAATATGTATTCAGTTGTTTCTCTATGCAAGGGGTGCTATGGGTAGTACTAAGAATTATAAATTATAATCCTTACCTTCCAAAGACTTACAGTCCAGATGGAAGGATAAAGCACAGAGCAAAGAGAAAGGGTGTTGATAACACAAGGGGAAATTGACTGTCATAAGCACAATCCATAAAACCCTTTCTTTGTTTGGACTTTTTCATACAACTTGTCTTTGGTGCTTATGGTAGAGAACATGGATGGCTCTTTCAATCTTCAGTCTACCTTCCCTCCAGTGCAAATGAGTAGAAAGCAGGAAATGACTTCCTCGACTTCCTTGCAACTAGATTTGCAAGGTAAAGGGAAAAAAGCAAGGTCGGGGAGAGATGAGTGTGTAGAAGCCATTGAAGCAGCGGGACGCAACTCCAGTGTCCAGTTACCAGCTGCTCAACCGAAGAGAACAATACAAAAGCCATAGTCAGAGCCTGATTGCCAGATATTAGCCATGATGTAGTTTCTTACCAGTTGTCTTCCTACTCTACTGCTGCAGTGGGATGGACAACAGACTGGGATTAGGATCAGATCTAGACAAGGTCCCATTTCACCACGGGTGTGCTCTGTGGCTTTGTGAAAATAATCTCTCAGTGCACTATCTGTCTTCTTTGGGTGACACCCATGACACTTTTGTAAGTGGCCCTTGCAGACGAACAAAATCACTAGAAAACACTATCACACCGTTCTTTAAGGAGACATGAGGATCCTGACACTGTCCCCAAAGGGGCATCCATTTACCCTAAGTACTTAAAAGCAGGGGACAAATTCCTGGACATACTGGGGACACAGTCATTGAATAGCACCCCCCTTTTTTGTTGTTGTTTCATGTGGTTTCTACTTATTTACAGAGCGCAGCGGTTATTCATGATGCTTTGCAAACCATAAACACAAGGTCTCCACCCTGTAGACTTGACAGTGTAATTTGAACAAACATGCTACATGGGCTGACAGGTCAGGCATGCCAGGCGATGGTGTCGGTGTTATATAACATGGGTGTGGAGGATTTCTTCTTGAGTTATAAATACTTTCCAGTTACAAGGGCCTTTCATCTGGGAATCCCCAAGCACTTTAGAATAGCAATAACCTCGATTGCTTTCTAAATGCACTTTCTATAAACTGCTGTGGGGACTGAGTAAATGCTTTTAAACGTCTATTAATTGATCGGTACATCTACTCATTGTCCGTATTAAACAGCATGGATGTAAACACGACAGTTTAGAAGGGGCCTGCTTTGGGCTGTGGTCGGCCTGCTCACAGACCACAGCCCCAGAGAGGGCCTTGCCACAGCTTTGGGAGGACCAGAAGGGCCCTGGATATTTCCCAGGTGAGATGCTCACTCAGTCTAGACTCAGAAAGATTATTTCCTGGGGGTCTGGTTCATGATGTATGACTTGAGCTAATCTTACAAAATCAGATGAACTCCAAGGCAGAATTTCCACTGTAGAAACTTGGAGTCATTCCTTGGATGACAATACTGGTTTCCATTTGGGTCTCAGTCACTCTGTCACTTTCCTCTCATGCTACCTCACTCTCTTCCCTGACCAATGGCATTTTCAAAATGGCAACATGTGTATATTTCAGTGCAACTTGTATTGAGTTTCCCCTTCTACATCTCAGCCAATGGCTGTCTAACAAGTGATCATTCCTGACCTCTTTGACAACTTCATGAAAATCCAAGGAAAGTTTGGTCAGGGTTGCCAGCTCCTAAAAGTTCATCCAGAGTTTATGAGATAAACATCTATCCATCTTTTATACTGTTCTCAGTTTTTCTGAAACACAGAATCACATCACTCCTCTGCTTTAAAAACCTACCTATAGATCAAAGCCCAAAGTGCCTTCGCTGGGTGCATATGACTTTGATGGCATTAGTCAGCAGGTCTGTCACCTCAGCTTCATCTGTCCCCAGGACCCAAGACTTTGCCTACATCAAAGAAGTTGCCTCTTCTCGCAGAGATTTCAAACCTTCCCCTCGATGTCTCCCACAATATTTCTTTTATCACCCCTCTTCACCATACACTACTGTCCATTAAAGTCCACCTCTAGCATTTTTCATCTTCGTAACTTTGTCTGAGGTCCACTCCCATCTTAACCCCCATTACCACCTGGCTTTGTCCTTAGAGTTCCTATTATCTCTTCTCCTATTATCCATAATCACAGATGTCATATCATCTTTCAGATACTGGTTCACACACATTGGTCTCCTCACACTGCTATAAGCTCTCTCTCTCTCCTCCCCAACCCCTGTAACTTTGATTTACAGTATAAATTTTAAATGTGTAGGTTCACACTACCCTCTGCTTCCACACCCTACCTCCCTTCCCCTCCAGTGACCTCAGTTCTGTTGTCAGTCTCCAAGGGTTAGTTTTTGTTTTGTTTGTTTGTCTGCTTGGTTTGTTTATATGCCACATATAAGCAAGAACATCCAGTATTTGTCTTTCTTCTTTTGAGTGATTTCACTCAGCATAATCCCCTCCAGTTTCATTTGAGGGCAGGGCTATGTTGTACATATAGTATCTCTCAGCAGAGTTTTGTTGAAGGGAACTTTTTGCACAATGAAGGGACAGGGAATGAGCAAATAGGGAACAACTATAACCTGTTCCTGTAAACTCTTTGGAATCCTCATTTTGTAGAATTTTTGTCTCACCAGCTACGAGGCAGCCTCTCCACAATAATGTTGACCAATTGACTTTCAGATTATAAAGTGCTAAATTCAGTGTTTTGCTTTCTTTGTTATATATTAAAAAAATTAATTGTGGCAAAATATGCATAACACAAAATTTACCATTTTAATCATTTTTAAGTAAGTTCATTGGCATTAAGTACATTCACATTTTTGTACAACTGTGACCACCATCCATATCAGAACTCTTTCATCTTCCCAAACTGAAACTCTGTATATATTAAGCAATAACTTTCTATTCCCTCTTCTCATTGGCAAACACCATTCTACTTCTCTCTCTATGTATTTGACTACTTTAAGTTAGAATCATACAATAGATGTCCTTTGTGACTGGTTTATTTCACATTCACATAATGTCCTCAAGGTCATTCATTTTGTAACCTTCCTTCTCAAGACTGAATAATATATACAAATATAAATACATATATACACATATATGTTTACACATATATACATATAAATATAAACACACACCACGTTTTGTTTATACATTTCTCTGCTGATGGACACTTGAATTATTTCCACATTTTGACTATTATGCATAATACTATGCTATAACCATGGGTATTCAAATATCTGTTCAAATTCCTGCTGTTACTTCTTGTGTGTATATATTCAGGAATAGATTTGTATAACCATATGGTAATTCTGTTTCATTTGTTAAAGAATTGCCATACTGTTTTCCACAGAAGCTACACCACTGTACATTCCCATACAACCATGTACAAGGGATTCCACATCCTCACCAATTATTGTTACTAACTTTCTTTTTTTAATATCAGTCATCCTTTTGGGTATGAAATATCCATTGTGAGTTTTGCTAAATTCAGTTTTGAGCCTTTGAATTTACTGTCTTAATTCCTCATGATAAATTCCATCTAATTATATACAGCATAACCTCTTTCTTCCTCAGGGGACTTGAGCCGGACAGGTAATAGGGGTACTGGTAGAAGGTAACTGGGCCTACAGCCTGCTGTACTTCCTCATGCAGGTCAGCAGGGGGCACTCCCACAAGACTGACATGGCAATTTAGGTGACAAATGAGCAGGAAGTGGGTTTTCCAGGCCAAAACAGGGTCCTAGATCACCAGCAAAAAAGGTCTTTTTGTTCCCCTACTTTCTGCCACCCTATCTTGTCCTCCTCACAGTGCCAGAATTAAGGACAATCCAGCAGCCCAGGTCAAAGCAGTATTTCTCGAAGGGGGTGCCCCTGACATTTAGAGTGGCACAATTCTTCATCCTAGGTCTCTGCTTGCTAACTCAAGCAGCAGAGGCCCTCAGTCATTGTGACAACCAAAACGTTCCCCCTAGCCTATCTCCCAAGTCCCCCTCATCTGGAGATGACAGTTACCCAGGTGAGAACCACAGATGCAAATAAATGCGGAGAGTCCCGGTGTCCCACAGGCACTCATGCAAAGCAGCAACTGCTGTAGAGAAATCTCATGCCCAGTGGAGTGAATGCTGGAGCTCAGCCAAGGGAAAATGTCACAGGTCACTTGGTTGACCTCGATGGCTCCTCTTAATCTGTTAATGGTTAGTTGACAATGACAAGCTCATATATCTGGAGAAAGAGGAAGGCATATCTAAAAGCAAGAGGAGTACTATAATAGAAAAAAAAATCCCAATGTGGCCCCCCACTCAGGCGACCAGGACTTAGATGAAATCTGAGTCTGGTTCCTTCCTGTCCATTTGACCCTCCCGTCAACCCCCAGGGCATGAACACCGCCCTCAGCCAGCTCTGCCCTGTCTAAGCTGGTGGAAAGGACCTCACTCCCTATGCTTCCATGGCAACCAGAAACAACCGCACATGGAGGATGGTGCTGTCGCCGGGATCCGTAGATGCACACAGCCCGCCCACCAGCCGGTAACAGAGCAACAGGACCAAGGGACAACAAGAACACAAGTGAAGGGTGGAGAGAGGGTGCCAGGGAGTAGACAATCCAGAGCTTGAGGAGCCAGGGTTTGTGGTTTATTTTTGCTCCCAACAAAGACACATACTGTCTAAACTGTGTGGCTGGTTGTTATTAAGAAGCTGCTGTAGGAGGGGAAAATGCATTTCATAAAAGGCCCAGTGTTTGTGGTCTTTTTGGACTCACTGCTGAGCTGAGAAAATCTTGAGGTGTGACTGGTTTTCAGCCTTCAAAACCAAGATGAACGGCCCTTGAGAAGGGTGGTCAGAGAGGTAGCATGTTCTCGCTCTCCCTCCTGAGCCGGGGACATGGGAAGTTGGTCCAGAACAAACAGAAGTTAGAAGTCTATTTTGAACCAGAGGTGAGTCTTACAGCTGAATAAAGGCACATTGGGGCTGGGGAGTGGTGGGGGGAGGAATGCTCTATTTTTCCATTTGGGGCTGTGCCTGGTATGTTTGGGTTTACTTTGTTAGTGAGGGAGGTGGGCAGGGAGCAGGGGTCACTGGTAGATGGACCCTTCTACCTGGTGAAGTTCAGTGATGGGTTTGTGTGGCACATGGAGGTCACCACTGGGACCCTCTTCCTGCCCCTGGCACACTGACTCACTTGCCTCATTTGCTTTAGACCAAAGGAGATTCCAAATTGTCCAGATTCAGATGGTTTGGTTCAAGACCATAATTTTCACCTATGTTCTAGGCAAGCTAATGTCTCTTTGGATTTTAGAAGCTGTGCTTTGTGGTTGACATGGTGTGGATGTTCATGCCATTTCAATGGCTTCCTGGAACTTTCTAGAATTTAATCTGTCGGACACATATTAATATAGCCCCCCTCCCCAAATAAATATCATTTTGGAAGATTTTAAAGAAGTGGAAAAATTCCCTTGTTGTCCTGGAAATTCATTTCATTGAACCCGGCCAGGAATGAGAAGTTCACTGGGGGAGCTTTGAAACTTTTGGATTACATAGCGACCTCCATTGTCTTGGTAACTTGTCCTGATATTTGACCTTTGCTTTTTTAAAAGACATATAAAGTTTCAAAGGCCTGCTGTGGCCAATGGCATTTACTTACTTAGAAGATATGTAACTGCTTTATGGGCTCCTAAATAGCCAAATTAGGTAATGTTACATAGCATCTGGAATGTATAGAAATTCTCCCCCTGTGCTGCTAAAGTGATGGGTTGGAATGTTTTTCTCTTCTTTAAACTGCCAGCTAGCCCTGGTCTAATTTCAAAGTTATCTGCTGCCCTTGATAATTCTATTTACTCTCAAACCAGGAAACTTTAACTGGCAGGTAATCTACACTCTACCCAATTTAAGCCTCCAGGCATGAATGACTCTCCTCAAAGTTGTATGGGGGTAAAACAACCACACCTACTAAGTCTGAGATGTGGAGAAGAAAATCAGTTACTAAAAAGAGTGACTGCGTTCCATGCCACTATGTAAGCGATTCAGAGAAAATCGGTCACTAAAAATCTTTGCACAAACACTCTTTGCTATAAATGGGCCTTCTGCAGTAACTTCATCAAGGTGGTGTCTTTCCATCGCAGGATTACTTGAACTGGAAGTCTCCGGAAGATTATGTCCTGGTCAGCAAGCCGCAGGATGAAGACGATGTCAGCCAGCACATGTGGAGCCTCTTTCTCCCCAAAACATTCAGCACTAGAAAGGGAGCTCTCATCCTCTACTCGGAAGGTTTAGCCGTATCAGCATGGGCACCTGAAGAGAGGAGGAAAGGCCCCTACCACTCCAAAGGCCGCAGGAAGAGGCTTGAACTGCACACACTCCAGGACCTCAAAAAAGCCATCCTGGCTTACGGAAGGAGACAGGTAGGCAGAGTTGTGTCCCAGGTTCAGGGAAGGTACTGATTTGCGAGTTTTGAAATCCAGCCATAACTTTGGGTACAACTTCTCAAATCTTCCAGAAAGCATGAAAGCCTCAGATTTGCAGTCGTTCATGTCTAAGATGGATTGTCCCCTTGGCCTTCTCTAGCACACACAATTGTCACAAGACTTAAATAAGATGATGTAAATGAAAGGACTATGGAAAGCCAAGAGGGCCATATTATTGCCATTTTGTGTTTTCCTTTCTCAGAGTAATCAAATGATGTTTAGCCTTCACACCAACAGAGGCTTCATGAGAATCCTTGAACTCATCTCTTGAAGTTACAAGCATCATCACACCTCTGACGTTCTTAGCTTTGTGGAGACAAGAGACAGAACATGTAACTTATTTACCTGGGGCGAACCCTGTGCCTCAGAGGGCTGAGGTGGCTAAAATGCTGACCATGTAAAGTCAAAGGACCCAGATTCGAGACTGAGACCAGGGTCAGGGAGTAGGGGTGGGAGAACCAAAAAACAGAAATTTACCTTGAGTTTTTCAGCATCTGCAGGGTAAGTTAATGACTTTTTCCATCCTGAATTTAAAATGAAGGGCAAACTCTATACTTACTTTTCTGATTCATGCTTTCTTATGAGATGTACACAAGGCCCCTGACTTACATAACTTAGCCCTTTGGCTGAGGCCAAGAGAAGAACTGGAAGATGTGTGAAACTCTATGAAACTATACGAAACTCTAAGCTACAAATGGTGGGTTACTCCCTAGTTTAAAAATCTCTGCTGGCTTCTCATTTTTCACAGGATAAAGTCATTAAAATCTTTCATGCCCTGACTTTTTTTTCCATTTCTAGTCACATCTCCCACTTATTCTTATCACCACCTCAGTCCTCAAGGCCCCGCCCTATAAAGAGCTCATCAGTCCCCAAATACCCCATGCCCTTTGTGACTTGACTGTTGCATATGCTTCTACAGCTGGAAAGCTCACTCAGTCCTTCAAAGGACACCTCAAATGTCATCTCCTTGCTGATGCCTTCTCCCATTCTGTAGGTAGAATTATCCCCTTGTTCCCTTCTCTGTGGACACACTCAGAACATCATGCACTTATGTCTTTGCCTAGCTATTTCATCTCCTTGAGGGCAGTGACCATGTCCAAATCCTTTCCAGAAAATGAGTCCCTTGTGGAATGAAAGAATTGATCACGTGTGTTTCTGTCAGTTTCTTAAATCATCTCCCAGTATTATTATTGGGTAACGTATCATCTTACTCACCCTAGGCAGAGCTTCCAAAAGGAAAGATTCTTATGCCCCCTTTCCTTCTTTCAAAATACAAAGAAGCTTAATGACCTTGACCAAATATCCAATTGTCCTTTGTCTTAAAATTATAAATTCTTAGCTGTGCCCTAGTAGAGCAGCGATTGCCTCAGCCCCCTCTAAAGGAGGGCAGGCCACATGTCCCTGGGTGCAAGTCCTGGGTCTCAGGGGGAACAGCCAGTGTGAACAACTAACTAAAAATATAATAAAATGCTTCCTCCTCCTCTCTCTGCCTGCCTACCTAATTGCCTTCATTCCTGCCTGCATCTTTCCCTCACAATGACCCTGGAGATACGGTTTTTCTTGCTCTGTTTCACAGAAGAGAAAACCGAGGCTTAGAGGTGTTAAGTGACTTAGCCAGGGGCTCAGAACTAGGAAATGAGAAAGCTAGGATTCAAACCAAGGGCTGCCTGCCTCTCCAGAGCCAGCAGGCTTTGTGCCTCACCCTTTTGTCTGTAAACTGTGAAGGGACTCCAGAAGTCACTATGCCAGCCCACAGCCCTTTTGCTCTGACATTGTTTCTCACGCTTCCCTTACTCTGTTCTGCAGCACAGGGGGTTAACCGCAGGCTCTGTCTAATCCCACAGACATCCGTGTCAACTGACTTCTCATTGAATTTTCCAGTGGAAGACATTGGAACTATATGGAAAAGGGAGAAAAGTCAAGATTTTTCTCCCTTTCCTGAGGTGGTGAGAAGCTTCTCCATCATCTCTGTGGTCCAGCTCCCAACACCCGGGGTTATTGTGACTCCGGGTTCCTCCAGGTGACCCCAACACCTGTTTCTAGCCTAGAGGTTGTGCTGGTTTCTTTATGTCACTGATCAGTGTTACTCGACATCTGTTTCGCTTCTGAACTCTTGAATCACCTGTGAAACCAGTTCCCTGAATTAAATTCTTCCTGTGTTTAAATACTTAAAGTAGTTTCAGCTTTCCTGTTGGACACTGACTGCTATGTAAACTAACTTACTGTCCAGAATAAGAACACCTACAGCTTTCAGTTGCTGTCTATGTGATTTAAATATTTTTGGCAACAGGGATCTTATTATTTTCTAAAATAAATAAGTCTATTTGGGAATGCGTTTATTTTTGGTTAGATCTCGGCTCAATGAAAAAAAAGAAGTTTCTTCTTCCCATGGTATCCACCTACTAAATTTATAACGCCTACCTATACAAAATAGAGCACTATAGTCTAATACCAATTGAGTAGAAGAAATCGGAAAAGGAAAAAAAAGATTTAGAATAGTAACAGGGTGGGAATTTAAGATTAGAGGACATACTAGATGAAAAGAGGAGAGTAAGTAATTCAAAGGGGAGTTAAGATTAAAGAAAATGAACACCTTGGAAACTACAGAGCACTATCTGATTATGAAAACTATAGACAGGCAAGAAACTTTAAAAATCATAATATCCATTGCTGAAAAGTTTATAGGGAAGTGATTTGTCTCAAACACGAGGAGCACAAATTCACATGACATTTCTGGAAGGTTATTTTGGCAAAACCTTAAAAAGGGTTGCTACTCTTTGATTTAGTATTCTACCTTTAAGAATTTGCTCTAGAAATTAATCAGAGTGGTGCCCAAAGATCTATGTTACTAAAGGGTCATTAATTGCCATAAAAACATTGAAAATAATACATGTCCAACAATGGAACATTGATTAAATAAACTATGGCTCAATTATGTAATGAATTTTGGGTCAAGCAATAAAGTCATGAATAACATGAGAAAATATTCAGGATATTTAAAAAAAAAAAACAAGTTGCAAGATAATATTTATATAATAAAAACACAAGTGTTCATTAACACTTTTGAGTTCCTGCCACTATCTTAAGTGGCTTCATATGTATAACTCATTTATGCTTTCTACCAGTCCTGGGGGTAGGTCCTATTGTTATCCCATTTTAAAGGAGAGGAAATTAAAACACAGAAAATTTCAGTCACTCAAGATTATACAACCAAGATATAATTGCCCCAGAATTCAAAGCTAGGCAGTGCAAAAACCATCTCTCTAATATAACCCCGGTTTAAAAAATTATTTATGTAAGCAGAAGCATCTACATCAAAACTTAATTGTGGGTGGTAGAATTGTAAGTAAAATTTTCACTTACGCATAATTTTTGCCAAGCTTATTTTAGTCACGGAATTCTTTAAATAAAATTAAAATCAATGGTTTTGAAGGAGGTAGACAGTGAGTGAAACGAAGAACCTCGAGAGCCCAGGGGAATCAGGACAGGAAATGGAAATAGTGCCATATATTGAATCCACCAATAAATATACATCTATTGCTCGGGGTCTGTCTTTCTTTGTCTAGAAAGTACAGCTCAAAGCACTCGCTGTTGGAGGAGCAGCTGAGTACCCCATCTCTAGTCAACAGAGCCCACAAACATCCCAAGGACCCGAGGGTGGAGGAGGGGACAACTAAGAGGGTCAACTACATTGCAAAAACTACAATGCTTCCTCCTTTCTCCTGCCTGCCTGTCTCTACTCACCTGCATTCCTTCCTGCATCCTTCCTTAAGCCCACCAGACAGAGTCCAACTACATCCCCAGGATCTGGGTTCATGGCTGGGGGGTGGGGAGGTGTGGACAACCACCATGGACGTCTAAATAAAAATAAAGTGCTTCTTCCTGCTCTCTTTTTCTGCCTGCCTGTCTCTGCTCACTGTCATTCCTGCCTGCACTTTCCTTTTAAACAAAGAAAAAGAAAAGACAGTATGGCTGGAGTTTAAAACATCATACTCATAGAGTCAAAAGGGAAAAGAAAGAGCAGAGGGATGGTTAGCTGATGAAGTAGTGCTACTTACGGATCATCTATATTGGCTGAAATGTGAATCAGTAAACCTACAGACAGCAGGCTCCACTCAGACCTATGAAAACCGAGGCGATCTCGAGTAAGTGCAATTAAATTTTTAAAGCATCTCACATCATCTCCAGTTCTATATCTGGCTCTAATGACATGCATGTGGTAATATGTCTGGGTTTTATAGCTCAACCTACACCTACTCTTTAACTTCCTTGGTGGCCCAGCTTCCTCGTGATTAATAATAAATGTTAAGTCAAGAGATTAAGTGTCAGAGTTCTTATACTTCTAGATACATACATGCTTTTTTAACAGAAGGAAATATTGTTCCAATATTACTAAAGTTAGAACCTTTCTTCTTGAAGTCTTTAATTCATTCAGCTTCCCATTATTTAGAAATCAAATAGCTATAAAATAAAAATAACCCTAATTTGATATAGTATCTAAATGATAATCGTAGTTATTATGCTCTTGAAAGTATAGAAGAAGCCTAAAGTTCTTCTCAAATGTCAGAAATATTCTCACATTTATTGTTTTTCTTATATTTTCAGAATTTTACAAATCTGGTGATATCTTTAAATGTCCAATAATCAGACTGTGATTAAATAATGTATTAAAAATTCAGCTTATAGAGCACACCATTTCTTTATCTCATTGAAGGATAAACAGGATTTTGATTACTATAGCTGATTTTATCTAAGTTGTATTGTTTCTTCATTACCTTATAAATGTGGTTAGATTTAAGAGTATGTTCCACAGAATATGCCTCTACTTTTCCTTGCTACCTAATTTCACCCCATATCCCATCAAGGAGTTTAAATCTTTGGTTGGTGTTTTCAGTCACTGTCCAATCCAAGAAGACACCTTCAGGTTATTATTGTATCAAGTAATATTGTGAGAATGTCTTCTATAGAAAGTTCATTTTTCTATCATAAACATAATATTGACTCATAATACGAAATAAAAAATATGGAAAACTAGAAAGAAGAATAAATGATCTTTTCAGTGAAAGATGAAAAGGATGAAGTTCCCTTTCCTGATCAGGATACTGCTCCTTGTTTGATGGTTTTGCTAAGAAGTGCTCTGATAACCATCAACAAAAAGTCAAGTAGTTGCCAAAGCTGAGAAGGGGAGAGAATGACCTGACTGCACTACTTTTGTTGAATGCCCTCTAAATGAGCAGTCATACATGAAGCCTTAATAAGCAAGAAGTAGGAAAGATCAGGAGAGAAACATGGACCACTCATGACTATGAGGTCAAAGGTAATAGCATCAATTGCTAACGCTGAGTTCTTAATGTGCCTCAGGTATTTTATCTATATAACTTCACTCAGTCTGTACAAGTCTATGAACTAGATGCTAGAATTACCTCCATTCTGTAGGAAGAAAAACTGGAGTTCAAAATTAACTAACTTGCCCAAAGTTACACATCTAAATGGTGGATCTAAGATAGGAGCCCAAACCACTGATTACAAACACTGGATCTGACCTTCTAGATTTAAAGATTCCACATGATACAGAGAAGAAAAGAAGCATCTCTCTTGCTTTAGCAACATTTTTTATTTAAAACAAAAGGAAGGGAAGGAGGGAGGGAGGGAGGGAGGGAGAGAGAGAGAGAGAGAGAGAGAGAGAGAGTTCTGGATCTTCCAACACATCCCTTAAGACCATTTATAATTCTGGGAAAGTGAATCAGATTTTCATTATAATTAATCTGATAACATAATTCACAGGAAGTCATGTAGTTATGATCCATTAGACACCTATTTTTCTAGGCTTTATATACTTCATCCATTTGTTCCTTCATATAACCAACAGAATATTTGTAATAATGATTAATACTTATGTAAAGTTAACTAGGATACCAGAAGTATTTTATACTTATTTTATCCTCACAATATCTTCATAAAGTGTGTACTTTTTTTATTATGGCAAAATATACATAAAGTTTACCATTCTAATCAATTTTAAATATACATTTCAGTGGCATTGAGTATATCCACACTGTTAAATAACTAAATCACAATCAGTCACGGAATATTTTCATATCAAGTTCAGAATCTATCATCTTGCAAAATTAAAATTCTGTACTCATTGAACAATAGTTCCATATTTCTTCCTCTCTCCAGCCACTGACACTAACATTCTACTTTTTGTCTCTATGAATTTGACCAAGTACCTCATATGAGTGGTATCACATACTTTTTTGGTGTTTTGTGACTAATCTTTTAGTATTTTTGTGCTATTTCCTTTGACACACTGTCTTCGGATTTCATCCATGTTGTTACATATATCAGAATTGCTTTTCTTTTTAAGACTGAGTAATAGCCCACTCTGTATCTATCACATTTGGTTTATCTATTCATCAGTTGATGGACTCTTAGATAGCTTCCACATTTGGGCTACTGTGAATAATGCTGCTGTGAATGTTGGTGTACAGACATCTACTCGTGGTCCCTGACTTCAGTTCTATATCCAGAAGTGGAATTGCTGGATTACGGTAATTCTATTTTTAAGTTTTGAGGCACAGTATATTGTTTTCAAAAGCTACGGCAACATCATTTTGCATTCCCCTAAGCATTGCACAAGGATTCCAGATTCTCCATGTCTTCCCAACACATGTTATTTTCTGTTTGTTTGTTTAGATAGTAGCTATCTCAAGTGAAGCAATATTTCAGGGGATTTTGATTTGCATTTTTTAATGACTAGTAATGCTAAGCATCTTTTCATGTGCGTATTGGTCATTTGTTTTGCTTTGGAGAATTGTCTTCCAAAGTCTTTTGCCCATTTTTAAAATCAGATTGTTTTTCTGTTATCGAGATGTAGGAGTTCTTATATATTTTTTATATTAACACTTTATCAGATATATATAATTTATAAACATTTTTCTCTCATTCTGTGGGTTATTTTTTCACTCTGTCGATAGTGCCCTTTGACACGCAAAAGTTTAAAATATTCAGTCCAACTTACCTATTTTTTTTTATTTTGCTGTCTATTCTTTTCATGTCATACCAAAGAAACACTGCCAAATCCAGTATCGTGAAGTTTTCCCTATGTTTTCATCTAAGAGTTTTATAGCATTGTTCTTATATTTATGTCTTAGATACATTTTGAGTTAATTTTTATATATGGTGTGAAGGAAGGGCACGACTTCATTTATTTTGTGTGTGTGTAAGGTATATGCTCTTATTATCTTCATTCGACAAAGAAACTGAGGCACAGATGGCTCAAGTAATTTCCCCAAGTTCACACAACTAATACACGATGGCCCCAGGATTCAAACCCAGGCAAACTGTACTCATAGGAACAGGAGCTTAATTTTTGCTGCTTTCGATTCTAGTTGTTGTACCTTTGCTTTTGTGGTGACATATGGCTGATCAAGTCTTTGATGCTAAATGGTTTGGTCAGGAATCAAGCCCTGTTAACAATAACACTGAAACTATGGGAAAATTCACACCACTTCATGATTCTCTTCATGATGAACTAATACCCGGGAACATATGGCCACCAAAGGTATCACTTGCATGAAATCTTAGAAATTAAACATGCAGAGAAAGGGGCTGGCTGAGAGTGATAGTGTTTGCACAAGGTTCATTAGGTCAGGTGGAGTTTGGAGAAGGTTTTCCATGGATCACTGCAAGTGAGCTGCACACTTCTTGCTCCCAAACACTGCTACCTCAACCCCAAATACACTCACCTGGCATCCCCCAAGATGGCTCCAGTGACATCTGCACAGGTGCAACAAGAGTGGACAGTCACCTGCTATTCTAAGGCTTGTGCTTTGCTAGAGCACCCGACTCCATCAAGCCTAATTGGGGCCTGGAGATGCCAGAGGCTCTCTTCCTCCGAGAAGGACTTTGTACTAGAGGGCAGCCCAAGACACAAGTATAGTTGGCATGAAAGTACAAACATTTTGGGGTCTTTCCATTAAACCGATCTCACATAAGTAGTTAGTGCCTAGAACAGAACCTGATTAAACATGATAGATGCTTAACTTAGAGTTATTGGGTAAACATATTAGTGGCTAGGGTGTGGCGGGGGAAGTCAGAACCATGACCTACCAGGGGTACTCAGTCTGGTGAAGGAGGCAGATTTGTACCCTAGTGATACTTGATGCATTAAGGCAACCTATGAAAGGAGCTAGACTATAATTCATTAATATGCTGTAAAAGTGTTAAAAAGGTAGAGATGGGATTGCTCCTTAGTAGGAAAATTTAGAGTGGCATCTGGGCAGAAGGAGAATTTGAACTGAGTTTTATGGTAAAAGTAAGTGGAGAGAGAAAATGAGGCACAGATGAGTAAAGGCCTAGAGGGGAAGGCAAGCAAAGGAGAGTCAGACTAATTAGACAGGTGTGGCTCAGAGCTGGAAAGGTACCTGGAGAAATGGGTGGGGTCAAAATATAGAGGGTTTTGCCAGCCAGTCCTAGGCTTCTGTCTTCACCCTTCTGTCAACTCCTGCACACAAAGCCTGGGCCACCCTCTGTGATAAGATGGCAGCTGGTTGTCTGGGCCTTTCTTGCCTTCCTGGGGCCCCTGGAACTCTGCCACCATAACTGCTGGGTGGGAGCATAGCCCATACCAGCTCCTTCCATCCTTTGCTGCCAGCACTGGGGCAGGGTGGAAATAACAGGGGGTATTTTCTAGGGGGGTTCCCTTTGCCCCTCTACATATGGAGACCTGGTAGGCATTGGGAAGGCTGCTGGCAGCAGCAGGTCTCTCATTAAAAGAAGCAGTCATGGTGGAGTGTGGAAAACAGGCTACTCTATGCATACTAATTATTCATCTCAGAAGAAACCAGAAGCTGGGGTTGATTGACAAAGCCAAGCAGGCCGGAGCAGTCTTAAACTATCACAGCCAGTCTCCTGCTGTCATTTATTTCTCTGTTCTAGAAGCTCCCTTCCCAGTTCCCTTCTATCTCCTTTCATGTTTTAAAGTAACTTTTGGGTGGCTGGTTAGAGATCAAAGGTTTTGTTAGGGAAGGAAAGGAAAAATAATGCATGAGAAGGGGATAGGTGCAGTAAAATTAATTAATTTTAACATGCTTTTCATGTATAAGTATAATCTAACCATATTACTCAAATTTTATTTTATAAAAAAGAAGAAACTATCTGCAATCTTTTCTGCAACACCCTAATACTGCTATTATAATTTTCATCTAGTTCTTCCACCATGAGTGTATATATATATATAATATATATAATACACATATATATGAGATAAACTTTTATAAATTTATACATTCTCTCTTATAACTTGCTTTTTTCCACTTAATTTGAAAATGAGTGAATAGATTTAACCCTGATGGGTCTCCTTGGTACTCCTAAGCAGGCCTTGGACCTTCTTCAGTACTTCAATGTATCCAAGGATATATGAAATGTACTTACTAACTTCACAGGCATAATTTGAGAAACTACTAAGAGAAACCAGAAAACTGGAAAAAAAAAAACAACAAAACTCCAAGAGGCTGTGGTAGGCAGATTAATGTCATTCCCCAAAAAGTAGTCTACATCCTAATCCCTGGAAACTATGCAGGTGTTAGGTTAAATGGCAATAGGAAATTAAGGTTACAGATGGCATTAAGGTACTCATCAGATGATCTTCAAATAGGGAGATTATCCTAGATTTTCTAGGCAGCCCAATATACGGATGAGAGTCCATAAAAGTGGAAAACAAAATCAAGAGAACCAAAGAGATGCCTGCTTAGAAGTATTCAGTCCAACATGGCTAGCTTTGAAGATGGAGAAGGATGTCACAAGTCATGGACTCTGAAAACTGGAAAAAACAAGGGAATAAATCCTCTAAAATCCAGAAATAACAGCTCTGTAAGACCTTGATTTTAGCCCAATCAGACCCTTGTCAAACTCTGATCTCCAGAACTATAGCATAAATGTGAACTGTTTAAAGCAATTAAGTGTGTCGTCATTTGTTACAGCAACAATAGGAAATAGAGGCCAAGATTAGTTTTTAAACTGTCAGCAAAAACATCTAAATATCCCCAAATTCCAGGACAAGAAATTCCCTAACTCTTCTTATCAAGTCCCTGTGCCACTAAGCAAGCAACCTAGTGAAGCTTCAGAACCAAGCTGGAGCTTCAGAAACACTCACTGATGACAAATAACATGGAGCTCTTGTCTACATCAAAAGCGCACATGTCACCCATATAGGGGCCACAGCATCTCCCGGGAAGTTGGTCTTGCAGTATTCAAAGAGAAGTCATTTGAAGCAAAGATTTGCAGGGAGGAAATGTAGTTGTAATTCACCCAGAAAAGGCCTAATGGTGTCATATTCCAGAGACCAACAGAGTGCCTGGTGCACAGAAGGTATTCAACAAATATTTATTGCATTACCAAATGAAAAATAGAATGAATAGAAGACTCGTTTGCTTCCACTGCGCTCCCTACAATTCTTTCTTCCTATCCTCTTTTGAGAAAAGCCTTAAGACCACATGGGGCAGAAGTTTTTGGGCTCTTTTTGCAATTAATATACCTGCCACATAAATTGTCCAAACATTAAGGACCAGCTGATGGTCTACAGTTAAATGTTAAGCATTTGTTTAATTTGTAAATTCCAGAGAACTGAGTTAATTGAATGATAAGACATGCTTTCTTTTATCTCTTACTCTATCAATTATCATCTATCATATTCATTCTTTTCTCTTCAGTATCTAACATAGTATTTGGTATTGTGTAGATGCTTGATGAATGAATGAATGAATGTCCTTAAGACCTGTTTCTCTCTCCCCAGCAGAAATATTTCCTCACTTATGAATATTGGCTTCCTAGCTTTCTTTAACTGGAGAAGAGTCTCTACTGGTCTTTAATCCTCAGCTCCAGCTGTGGGCTGAGTTTTGTCCATCTGCTCAGCAGAGGAAGGACTCAAGCCCTAAGACCTTTCTCTATCAAGCAGGTTTTATATTTCCATCATATTTTTTTCTTTACTTCCTTTTTTTTTTTTTTTTAAGGAAAGTTACAGGCAGAAATGAAGGTGAGCAAAGACAGGCCGGCAAGAAGAGCGAGGAAAAAGAAGCACTTTATGGATTTTATTTAGTTGTTCATCTTGGTTGTTCCCCTCACCCTGGGACTAGGGATTTAACCATTAAGCCACCAGGGTAGGCCTTCTTTTCTTTTTTTAACCATAAACCTTCCTTGTAAATTCTGGGAGGATACAGCAAGAAAACTCTGACCAGTAGTGAGAACAGAAATTACCTGGTTGGTGGGGGTACTTTGACTAGAAAGTGGCATGAGGGAACTTTCTCAGTTGATGAATAAGGTACATACAACGGTCAGTTGTTTTTGTTTTGTTTCAACTGAACATTTAAGTGCTGTGTGTGACTGTACAAAAATTGTGCCTCGATTACCAAAAATTTAAAGAGAAGGATTCTGAGATCACAATCAGTTTATCACTCAGGATTTCCATGACTGGTGATATCGCGCATGCAAAAAGGGGAGGAAGAGAACTGTCAACACAGGTTCCAAATATTTGCTATTCTTGTGCTTAACTGATCATCTTTAGAGTTTTCTGCGTATTTAAGTGGTTACAATATTAACTTATTCACCTTAAAGGATTATAATGAGGTGAAAGTTCTTAGCATAATATAAATCCCTAGTCAAGTGTAAGATGTTATGATTCACATTTATTTCACATGCTGCCTTGCCCAGTAGGACTGACTTGGCAGGTATGTTCGCAGAAAAGTCTCCCTAGTTGCAATGAAATATAGCAGAAAAGATATTTTCAAAATGCCAGGCTCCCCACGAGCACAGACATAGTTTGTCTGCCCCATTATTCACATAAAATCACTGAACGCTGATGCTGATTTGCCAAGCTGCCTTCCCATTGGCCTTCAGGGCCGCTTCTTAAGGTACTTAAATGGTTTCCACAGCCTGAACTAAGTAATGTGTTTTCATTTGAGGGTCTTTATCCTTTTCTGATGCTCTTTCTCAAGAAAGGGTCTGGTATTTCTCATTTCTCCTTCCCCTTCCAACTGCTAATCTGCAGAGGCCTTTCAGAGCTTTGCTCTGCAGGCTCTTGGTTTCTGTCTGCTGGCTGAAGCATGTGTTTCTGGTGCCTTCCGACACCTTCCGGGAGTCTCCAGGGTTACTGATGAGGAGCATGCTGCCCTACCTGAACATAACCGGGAGGCTCAGGGCTCCGCAGCCAGGCTGTTTCCTGACTGGTGTCCCCACAGAGGGAGCAGGACAGAGGCTGGCAACCATACCTCCATTTCCGAAGCCAACCAGAGAGCCAGGGCCAACGGCAGATCCAGCCCGGGTATTCAGCCAAGAGATACCTCCGAGGCCTCTTGCGGACATGGCCCCCCGACACCATATACAGGCTTCAGTGTGCAGGTCAGTGTGGAAATGGGAGGAGATGCACCCCGATCTGTCTCACCTCATGTTCTGGTGCAAGAGTATGCTGTCTGCCAAACAGGCACCAGAACTTCAGGCGTAATTTTATGTTAAGGCACAGGTGCTCAAGTTAGAGCCCACAGCCTCTCTCGGACATTTCATCCTTTCTCCTCTCCCACATTTGCAGAGGAAGGTACAGCCTGAAGCCCTACCTTCACTCTCACTCCTATCAACTTCACACTCTACATCCCAGGCCAGAATTTTCTTCCCAAACTTCTCTACTCAGAGACTTCAGAGCCTTCACTTCAATCTCTGTCTTTTATAAGAAAAAGAAACCTAGACAGGCAAAGTCATTTTACCAAAGTTATTTAGCCAAAAGCAGAGCTGGGTCCAGAAGTCAGATCCTCTCCCTACTTTCTGCTCCAAATTCTTCCCCCAAACACCAAATTCCCCATAATAGGTGATCTCAGGCCCTCCGGTAAGTAAAAATGTCAGGACTCCTCCTCTTAAAGATGACAGCTCTCCAGCTCAGTCATCTTAGGCATGAGATGGACACTGCTGAATAGAGACCCCAAATGCACTCTGTAAAATCTTAATAATGAAAAGAGGAAATGTTTGAGGGTTGGCATTTCCAGGAACACAGACACACACAAATATACGCAGACACATACACACACAAACAATTAAACTTGCACTATTTGGGTCATTTCTACTAAAAAATTATATCCGTTTGTTCATCTGAAATTCACTTTTAACTGAGTACCCTGCATTTTATTTTGCAAAGCTATTGGGAATGAGATGGTGAGCAGTAAGCTTTGCTAGTACCCACTCGGCTATTTGGTATTTCTTCAGCACGAACAGACAGGACCAGAAGAAGACTGATGTTCTTCTTTATTTATAGGTTTATCTTGGGAAAGGAGAGAAAACAACTCTCTTCAGCAAGTGATGACTTAAAGGAAAATGAGAGATGAAGGCCTGTCCAATAATTGGTTTTGCTTTTTTAGAGGGCCATTCATCACAGGCAGTTCCATTTTTTAACAGTTGTGAGAAAGCCTCTTAACCAAAGATATGTTCATCATTGGGTGGGGCAGAGGGCAGAAAACCACTCCCCATAGTTGGGCTCAATTAAGAATGAGACTCCCTCTTAACATCAAAACATGTCTCAGTCCCCGCTGTGGAAATCTTACGACTACTAGGTGTGATTTAAGAAAAAAATAAATATATGTAGTATTATTGGGTCTCTTACTATAATTCTTTATCAGAGACTCTCCCACCCACCCTCCCACTGAGAGTTGAGACCCTCAAGCATCATGAGCAGTGGTGAGACTCTGCTATAGGAGCCCAGTGTCCTCTGTTACCCCTCCCCTCACGTCTTAGAGCTCACCACCTTCGTGATGCCAGTATGCTCTCTGGTCCCATCCTCTTCCTTTACGATAAATCCTCCTGACGCTTCAGGCTCCTATCTTCTACAAAGGCTTCTCTGTCAACTTGAGTCAATATTAAAGTCCTTCACTTTCTGATCTTATATGACACTGACACTTTGAGCCACACAGCTGAACATAAGAGCACTTTGTCTCTCCAACACACTAGTCCTACCTTTCAAAAAAGGACTCCTGGTTCTTCTGTTTCTCTCCCACTGCCTCGCAGAGGAGTGGATCCATTGGTAAGCCTTCAGTAAATGCTTGTATAATTACTAGATTGAGAATTATGGGCCTACAGAAGCAAGCAGGGTAATTCCAGGAGAAATCTTTGGATTCTCTTCCTGAGGCAGGAGGAGACTTTTGTCCCACCCAAAGAAGCAGACATGTTTCTTTCACCAGGGAAATCAGTGCTTGGGAATGTTGGAATGGAAGAAGTATGCATGTGGCTCAGGACCAGAAGTGACCAAGATCTGGCTAGAGAACTCTCTATGGGTTCCATCTGACTTTCAATCCTCTCATCTTCTAATTTTCCTTCTTAATGGGGAATACCCAAAGACACTATCAGTGCAAGTGGGGTCACTTGTAGTTAATTCCAAGACCTCTAGACTGGCGACCATTATTTCTACCAATAATTATTGGCCTACTCTTCAGGATACATCAAGGATTCTATGCTGCTCCAGGACAGTCAACTTAATGTTCCAATGAATCTCAGGCCACAACAGGATCTTTCAGGTGTACCCCAAAAATATCATCTCTTGCCTGTCTTCCCTCCACTTTGGATTCAACAAGGAGAATCTTTTGAACAAGGTACATGTTGACTTTATGACCAGTTCTCAAATATTATAATTCTTAACATTTTTAGATGGTATTTCCCAAGATAAGATCTAGAGATTCTGGATTTCATTGGCCTCATCTGTAAAATGGGAGGGTTAGTCTAGACTAGCACTGTTTAAACTATACTTTCTACAACCATGGACCATACTATAATATGCGCATTCCAATATAGTAGCCATCAGCCACATGTTGCTACTGAACACTAGGAATGCAGGTACTGTTACTATGAAACTCAATTGGATTTTCATTTTAATTAATTGACATCTAAATAGGCACAATTGTCTAGTGGCTACTGTACTGGACAGAGCAGTTCTAGACTCTAGATTTTAGTCTGTCCCACTCTAACATTCTACACTTCTGTGGTTTTATGGAAATACCTTGTGAAAAAATACAAGGATTAGAACCATAAATGTAGAATGCAGTGGCTGTTCTCTTTCTTACTAGATGTAAGATCTCAAGTAAGTCACTTAACTTCTTGGAGCTTCTGTTAACTCATCTCTGTAACGGGCATAGTAAGTCTTACTTCATTACTGCACAGGACATTATTGTGAGCTGCATGTAAGATGTTTAGTGCTATGTGGATTTTACTTGTCAATATTATTCTTGGCAGCTTGAAGCACTGAAAAAGCCAGAATTTACCTTTGCTATGGAAAAAGATGACAGCATAGGACTAATGAGTAAATAATAGGACCTTAGCTAATACCAGAGTTTTGTTTTTTAAAGAGAAGAAAAGAATGAGAACCTGTCATAAAACA
Organism: Solenodon paradoxus; assembly: GCA_004363575.1. Classification (NCBI taxonomy): domain Eukaryota; kingdom Metazoa; phylum Chordata; class Mammalia; order Eulipotyphla; family Solenodontidae; genus Solenodon; species Solenodon paradoxus. Next base: position 68,207 of record RJWH01003280.1, on the reverse strand, counting down.
AAGTTAATTTTTCTGAAATTAAAAGGAATTTTCCAGAAATAATGGTAGAGACAAACCCTGTCCTTGGGAAAGAATATGGTCTATCTAATGAGTGGAGAAGAAAGTGGCAGGTTCTCAGAGCCTGGTACCATTAAACATTTCTGTCATATACTTCCCTTAAGTTTTGACTTTGGCACCAGGGAATTTTAGTTATAATCTGACACACAGGACATCTATAAGAAATATGCTGATCAGTCAATTGTATTTCTCTTTGTAAACTAATACCTTGGTCTATACATTAGTCTCTATGTACTTTGCTAATGTGAGTCAACATTGCTGACATCAGTTGATTCTATGTTAAGGAAGAGATCAAGTTTCTAGGCCATGCATGCTCTGGGACTCATGAACTCACCCAGCTAATGTTCCTATGTTGGGACCTGTTGCCCTTCCCCAGGAGGAATTGCTTTATGCCCTCTCTCTTAAAAAAATTCTACTGTCTCCATTTAATATCTTTAGGTTTTGATGCCCTAGATTCCAAAAAATACTAGACAGTATCCTTCTGTTTTGGGGGTGGATCAACACTGTATACCTAACTGATGCCTTATACAAAGCAGCTATTACAAGCAGGCAGAAAACAGAGAGACAAGATAGAATAGCAACTAAATATGTGACCATTAGCACCAGAGTCTAAGCCCCATGATCTCTCTGGGCCTGTTTTGTCTTTTATAAAGTGGAGATGACCACACCCTTTACCTCAAAGGACTGTATGTGAGAGTGAAATGGGATAATACAGTATCTTGTACATAGTGAATGCTTAATAAATCTTTATTATAGGCCTCACTAGCTTGCATTTTTAAAGCATAATTACTAATCGCAATGCCCAATTACCCATGGTCACAGGGAGCAAATATCAATTTGTAAATTTATTGATTCTAACTTTATCTCCCATTGACTTCCCTTTCTTTGCCATATATTTTAGAGAAATATCAAAAGTCTTAGCTGTAAAATCCTTACCCCCATCAATGTGATGTTGACCAAGTCACTTATGCTTCTAGCATCTTCAGTTTGCTCATCTGTAAAATGGGAGTAATGGTATTTGCATTTGATTCTCTCTGGAATGTCATAGGAAATCACAGGAGAGAACAGAGGTTAAAACTTCTCTAAGTTACTACCCCAGTGCATATTTTTGTATAATCTGAATCCAAATTTGAAGTATAGAGAGAATGAATTTTGTGGTCTCTTCTCAACAATGGAAACTTCAAAACTTTGCTTGCATAAATGAATGAGTCAGAGATTATGTTTACTGAGAAGACTCTAAGTTTCCCTCACATAGATGGAGTCATATACTCAGTATCCTCTGAGATGCAGCCAATGGGAAGAATGCTTTCTATACCCCACTATCCACAATGCCCATTGCCTCAACTTAGGCAGTCTGCCATATCAGATGTTGGCCAGAGTTTCACTTTCTCTACCCTCAGAAATGCATTTGGTTCCAGGTAAATATGACCAGGAAGGATGAACCTGATATCTGACTTGACCCTAAGGATCATTCTAGAATTCATAGGAAGGTTTTTACTGTCATTCCCTGTGTGGAGTTGAGGTCATCTGAGGGGAAAGACTAATGTGACTCTGAGTCTCCTCAACTGAGAGGTTCCCAGGGCTCAGCAGGCTTCTCTGGGTGGCTAAGACCTGAGCCAGACCCTCTGAACTTGAACCTGAACTGATATCTACTCCCCCAATACTCTTGGCAACAGCCCAGCCTCAGAACAGTCTTCACAAGCCAGGGGACAGATGAAGAACTGCTCAAGGTGAGGTGGAGTAGCCACTAGTGAGCATTTGGCTCCTGATCCAACAACACCGAGGATGAGAATGATGTAGGGAAGTGAGGATTAGGGAGTAGAGAGGAAAGGTGAGGCTGGATGGGGAGAGAAAGGAGGAGCTTCAGAAGTCCAGTGCTCCACCATATGCAGGGCCCCTGAAGGCTTCTAGAGCCCCCAGTTGAAAGACAGCCCCATATTGTTCCACTAAGCTGCACGCTGAGAGTGGAGCTGTTGTAAAGCAAGGGAAGGTTTGCCAGACCGTTTGAGCAATAAATCTACCTTGAGTAAGTGATGAAAATAGCTGCAGGACCCTTTAAACCATTGTTGAAAGATTTGTTAACTATGCTGGAGTCATCTGTTGACTCAGATCCTTCCTGAGGGTTGCACAGACAGGGTAGATTCAGAAAACTAAGCAGCAGTCCCACTTCAGTGCATTCGGCAAAGTTTTTCCACAAGCAGACAACCAGTAATAGTTCAGGACATTCAAGCACTTCAGACTGAGTATCTCAATGACAGCAGATCAGGGGTACACGTCACCCGCCTGTGATCATACCACGGTTGTCCACTAGTCCCTCACAATTTACAAAAGGCTGTCACTTTCATTATCTTATTTGGGCTCCAGATAACACTGGAAGGAAATGAGTAGTGTATCAGTATACCCATCTTACAGATGAGGAAACTGATTCCAAGAAATGAAATAATCTCAAGACTTCTGACTCCTCATTGTAGCTGTGTTCTCCAAGTCCATGGAGGCACTAGCAGAAATACAGAAAGAGGGAAAGGAAGGAGCAAGGGTCTTAACCAATACTTGGCATAGAAAGGCAAGAAGGGAGGCAGTCTGGAGGCAACTAATGGCACCATGCCCCTTCCTGGAGTTACAAGGCTGATCCACTGTTCACCTTTGCAGGGCAGCAGGGTCTGGATGAAGGGGAAGCTGGGGCTGGTGGACAGATGGACCAGGGCTCTGTAGCCAACAACCACAAGAGTCAAGGGACTCACTTGCCACCTCTGAGGAAGCAGCCCCGGCGGGAAGATGAATCCCAGGCAGAGGTACCATTTCTAATGCGCTCACCTTTATCATCATCTTTGACTTCAGAAGGGATGCTCCCTTCCTTTACCATGTCTTTGCGTCCTCCAGAGAAAAGTAGAGATTATGGAACTTATAACCATTGTTTCCCAAAGTGTCACCTACAGAGCCCTAACATTCCCAGTCGCTCCATGAAAAAAGGGCTCCATAGCCAGTACATCTGGGAAATGCTGCCAGTCACATCCCAGTGCACATTTGGATCGAGATTGTTCTGAGCCACTCAGTAGCTAAAATTTAACTTTCACTAATGGTTTTCCCAACGTGTGTGACCACAGATTCTGTTACACTCTTCACCTCATCTAGGCAACCATAGTCTTCTTTAGAAAGACAGAGTTCTTGACCTTGGAGCTGGGACAGTCTCAGACTGAGTCCTACCTCTTACTAGGTGTAGTGAGCCCATCCAAAAAACACAACTAACTTTAAAACAGAATTCCCTGTTCTGTAAAATGGAGCTGTTATCTTCCACATCTCACAAGGCAACCATGAAGATTAAATGACTAAAAAGGTTAAAATGCTTTCTAAATTCTCAGGCCTCTGTGTGTGTGTGTGTGTGTGTGTGTGTGTGTGTGTGTGTGTGTGCACAGATGACAGGGGTTCACAACATAAGTAATTCATGCTCTTATCTTGATTAAACTCCCTTGACTTACGAAGAAGTCATGCGCCAACAAGAACTGGAAAGGAGGAGAAGAGAAGTGCAGCACAGTGAAAAGGAGAGACATTCTGTGATGGAGACAGTTAATGATATTAGCGCTTCCTTTTGATTTTTCATTCTTTTGCAAGAAAGCACTATCTGTCAGGTCTGGGTAAATGTCCTTCTTTCATTATCAATAAGAAGATGTTTTATGATAATAAACAGCATTAGAGATCTTGCTGTTATAACCATGTTTTTCTTCACAGGCAGATTTTTTCCTGGGACTCACAAGTCTAGCCACAAGGTTTGACTGTTGGAATCTGCTCTGTTCCCTTACAAAAGCCTCTTTACAGGAATGTGTATCTGTTGTTCCCTAGGACACAGCAATAGAGAATTACCATCACACACACACTTCAAAGGAAAGCCACAATGAAGAAACACAGCAAACCTCCAGGAGGGCCCCTGGGCATGCCCACATCCACCATTCTTGGCTCCTGAATGACAAATCCCACATCACATTCTATGGAGGCGCTTTCCCCAATAGGAAGGCAGACCTCAGCGGTAAGAAGCCAATGGCTTTCTTGTTCATCTAGATAAACCGAATCGTGCAGAGTTCATTTGAGAACTCTGAGGCATGCTGTATGTCACTTCCTCATGCCGTTTGCCTTAGAAAATGACAACTAAAGGTTGTGGGAATAAGACTAACAGGTTCCTCTTAGTACTTACTACACACTTTCTTCAATCAGATAGCCTGGGTTCTAATTACTTTCACTTATTAGGTGTGATCGTGGGTCAGTTATTGAATCTTGCAGCAGCTCAGTTTCCTTATCTGTAGTATGGGATAATAATCAGATCCTCATCAGGCTATCAAAGGAATTAAATGATTTAATGCATGTAAAAAACTTTGCACAATTCTTATCCCATATTTAGCACATAATATGTTATTATTGTCGTTATCATTCTCTCCATCATCTGATTAAGACAGTAAGATCCCAAACCAGAGAATGAGATTCAGGCTCCATGAACCTGCCTCAGACAGGAGCCTGGCACTCCCCTTGCCTTTCTTCCCATTAATCCAAAAGTGATCAAACTTGAAAGTCTATTGTCCATCCCCATACCTGCAACTAACAAGTTCTCATTTCCATCCTGCTTCTACAGACAGACAAGGAAATATGAAACGCCATAAGGCCAGAAGCAGCACCTCGTTACAGGAACCTCCTGCTGAAAGATGCCTTTTTCCTCCTGTACCGTCTGCCACTGGCTCAGTAAAAAACACACCTGGGGAAGAGAAGAAGAAAAAGGTTGTGTGTGCATGTGCGTGTGCGTGTGTGTCTTCTGTCTGTCTGTCTGTCTGTCTTGCATGAACACACAAAATATCTAATTCTAGGAACACGATGACTCAAAGGGATATCTCGGAGAGCTGGTCTTATGCATGTAGGGGAGAAAAAGTTTTTTTCTTCTTCTCCATATAGTTGGTCCAATAGCTTAATTGACACAAGACAGATTAATAGGGAGAAAAAATTAATTTCGTATGTACAGAAAGCTCAGAGATTAGCTATGAGACCTAAGAAATGACCAAAGCAGGTTGTTTTAGTATCTTTTAGATAAAGAAACAAATGTGTAAAAAAGTGACAAGACAAAGAAAGTTTAGATTTGGGATTAATCAGTGAAGTACCAAGCAAGGTTTGTTTTCAAAGGCTTCTTGGTCCTAAATTCCCTGTCCCTGGTGTCTCTCCCTCCTGGTACAGGGTGGATATCTCTAACATAGGAGATTTATTTCCTAGTTTCAGGCACACAGAGAGGAAATTCAGTGCATCTTTATTGCACTGGCTATTTCTTAAGCAATTTTAATTAAAAATCATCAATATGCCAAACTGGGGGCAGCTTGCACTAAGCTCACCATGTGGAACTGGAATAAAGGGGCTGCAATTTACTAAACACTGAAAATAGTGAAGTTCAAGGAATTGAACTGACCCAGATTCTACCTGAAAGCCTATTATATTACCATACTTTCAGGTGGCACCAGAATCCTTTCTTCTTTTAAAGAAATGGGGATTACCTGTAAACATATAAGGACAGAATATGACCCACTTCAAACCCAAAATGCTGGAGGTCTTGAATCCAGCAATGGTTTTGTTTAATTGAGGGTACGTCACCTTTGAAAATGAAGGTTGAATATGGCAGGTATATTAACCCTTTCAGAAGTCACATTTACCTTCGACCTTAGCAATTACTCCATAGTCTTGCCTTGAAATTCTCTGTGGTCCTCTGATGGTTAGAGGCCCCAGTACTGAGCAGAAACAAGCAACGGAAAGCTCTGTCAGCCCAGAACTCGGCCAGGACCTGAAGACAGGAGTCTCTTCCCTCAACTCATGGATATGGTCTACCAGAGGAAAGCAGTATCTCCCCTGTATTAAAACTCTACATATTTTTCATCAGAATTAAGAAGTTAAGCCTTAGCTTGCCCCCATACCTCACACAAATCATTTGAATTTCCACATAGATTTCTCAATGCCATCCTTGTCAAACAAAATGCACAAGGTCAGTATTTAGAAAGGGCGGTTGGTGGGCAGCGGCACCTGGATAGTGAAGGTCTCCGGGAACATAAAGATCTTATGTACATGTGTTTGGTTAATCACGTTCTTAGTCTCAAAATTATAAATATCTCTCTGCATGTATTTAGTTAAATTTCCTTCTTTATTCAACTCTGAACATGTACGATGCTTACCTGAGTTTCCGAACTTTTTAATCTTTTCTGGACACTGAAACAGTGAGAACCGTTTTTATGTTCCCTCCTATGAAACTGAATTCCCAGAAAACCGGCAGGCATATAATTTCACAGTGTCAAGTTTGTATGTTAAAAGTTGCAAACTGAAAGAAGAAATTTTCAGTCATTTCTGAATAATTGGAGACAGGAGGTTCTAACTACCACCACTAGTGTCTGTGAGTGTGCATGTGTGTATGTGAGTGTGTGTATGTGAGTGTGAGTATGTGTGCATATGCATGTGTATGTGAGTGTGAGTGTATGAGTGTGAATGTGCGTGTGTGAGTGTGTGTATGTGAGTGTGAGTATGTGTGCATATGTATGTGTGTATGTGAGTGTGAGTATATGTCTGAGTGTGAGTGTGCATGTGTGTGTGAGTGTGAGTATGTGTGCATATGTATGTGTGTATGTGAGTGTGAGTGTATGTCTGAGTGTGAATGTGCATGTGTGAGTGTGTGTGTATGTATACACATATGCTGAAGGACTTTGGGGACACAAAAATCTGAGCTAAAGTTGTGACTGATTCTGACACACAGTGATTCTTTTTATTTCACACAGTGATTCTTTTTATTTCTGCTCATGTTGCAGAACTGTCGAGACACCTAAATAGTCAGCCAGGTGATACTGAGTATTAAAACCTAATGAGAAAAGAGTTTACCTCAAAGAAACAGCATAGAAATAATCCTGGCTCCAAATGTAACTGCTGTTGTAACTATTAGCTCATTTAATTCTCACAGGAACCTTATGAAGTGGGTAGTATGATTGTCCCATTTTATGGAGAAAGAAATCGAGACTCCAAGTACACAAACACAAATGCATATTCCTATGTTCTGCTATTTCTTACCTAAAAGGTTGCATAGTCAAAATTCTGTACCTTTTTTTTTCTTTTTTCCCTTAGCCTATCCAAGATCTCTTCATCTCCATATGTACAAATTTCTCTGTCTGGTAGATTTGCCATAAATTCTTTGCTCCAAGCATTTTTGTCACAAGCATTTTGACCACATACCTAATTAGCCAGCATGTAATTTTGGCCTAAAAATAAAAAGGAACATTAATTTAAAATGAAAAATAAAAAAAGGGACCTTAATTTTAAAGGACATAATGAAACAGTTTTTCTTTTTTTGCTAAATTTTTTTTCCTTCATTAAGAAAGGTGTCAGTTTCCAAATAGTAAGATGCAAATTTGTAACTATTCTCTGTATTGTTGTGAAAGTCTTCTGTACTGTTGTTTGCTAGTCCAGGGATGCTGCTATTATCATTATATGCAAGACCTACAACTGTGCTTGCATAGCTGGACTGCATTTAAATGTTGTATCACATGCCAAATTCTCATATTTCATCAAGTCATCTAAGCCCTATTCTGTGTCAAATATCAAAATTCTGTCTACCTCGTGTTCTCCATTATCCAAATAAAAAAGTCACCATTTTCACTTATCAGGAATAAGAAAAAGATAAAGATTTCTTTTGGAATGATTCTTTTGCCTCCAACTTCTGATATTATGGGATACATTCCCTAAAAAGGGCATTAAAAATCAAGCTGTTCTGTCTGAATTTGGTGAAGAATGAATAAATCACTGCTCTCAATGACTGTTGTGAATTCTGGCCACCTCTTGTATAATTGTCATAGCTTGGGAAACTTTGGTTTTGATGGGTGTGATCACCAAAGGACTTGCAAATTGATATGTTACCATTTTCTAATATAGCATGCAATCTGGTTTTGCACTTTATTACTTCACATTTCCAGTAAGTTTTATCACCATACTTTTATAATATACGAATAGAAGTGGTGCATCAGTTGAAACCAGTTATTTTACCCTTTATATCAAAATTGCCTTTCAGCCAATAATTTGGTAAAAATTGCAGCAAAAACACTTGAAGCAAAGAACCTAGACCAAAAATCTCAGGTATAGTATTTCAATCTGACTCAGTTTCTGCAACTGCAAGAGAAAGACAGTATCCTCTCAACAGCTCTTGAATGTATACCTCTCAGAGGAATCTGAGGCTGAGCTAACAAGGGCATAGCCAAGTACTCAGGAGGCAAAGTGGCAGCACTCTAGTCGGACACCCAGCTACTAGGTTTGGTTAACTTCACTTTTCAGTCACTAGTCACACCCACCAGGTCCTGCTGCTGGAGATACAAGAAGATACAATGTCATTTGTCCCTTGCAGGCATCAGGGTTTGGATGTCTGCCAACTAGGTTTTGCGTTTACATTTTTTCCAGGCACCAAAGATTTTGAAATTACCACCGATCTCAGAAGAACTCAGAGTCCTGGATCCCTGGAGAAGTCAATTTAAAGTCAATGAGCCCCCAGCAGAGCTCTTCATCTTCCCAGTGGAGATTCATTTCCACACCCAACACCACCCAAAAGAGAAAGGCAGAAGAGGTGGGTCCACGGCAGATGGGTGCTCTGAGAGAACTCAGCAGGTCTGGATTCTAAGTCTCACTAATGCAACCCTCTCCTAATCATGGCTGGTCTCCCAGGTCACACCTTCAGAGCAGATTTTTTTAAAGAGGGAAGAATGGAAGTAGGTCTCTTCTAATGATATTCAACTAAAAAAAAAATCTTTTTTAAAGGAAAGATGCAAGTAGAAGTGAAGGCTGGTAGGCAAGGGGGAAAAGGGAAGAGAAAGAAACATTTATTCATTCATTCATTTATTTACTTACTTATCTATCTACCTATTTATTTTAGTCATACATTTTGGTTGTTCCCTCAAACCTGAAAAGCAAGCCTGGGTCCTTGGGATGTATGCGGGCAGCGCTCGTTTGGAGGCGATGAGTGTAACCATTACTCCACCTGTGTACTGCAACTTGATTTTTTGAAAATATATATTGAGCCTTTTAGTGAACAGTGCTTTTCACTAACCTGTGAAAGAGAAAGGAAGGTCAGCAAACACATAAATAAATCCTATGTACCACAGGTGTTATAAAGGTTTAAGAATTTTTAGGCAGCTTACAAAAAGCAAATTAAATACAGACCCTTCCCAAGCTGTGATGGGTCTATGCCTCAATCAACCGATTATAAATTCAAAATATAATAAGTGAAAAATGAATTTAATACAACCTAACCTACAGAACATTATAGCTTAGCCTAGCCTACCTTAAACATGTTCAGTAAACATAAACTCTAGTCCACTGAGTCCACTGTAGCATATTGGTTGTTAACCTTGGGGTGGGGTGGCTGAACAGGAGCTGGGTTTACAGCTGCCCAGCCTCACAAGAGAATATGGTACCACATATCATATATCACAAGCCTGGAATTCAAAATCTGAGATACAGTTTCTACTGAATGAGCCTCATTCTTGCACCATCATAAAATAAAAAAAAAAAAAAAAAAAAAATCATAGGTTGAATCATTGTAAGTAAGAGACCACCTATATATAAAACAGAAAAAGTAATATAGAAATTGGGAAAAGAAAAAAAAAACAAACCCTGGTTAAAAGGAGCAGAGAAAAAGATATTATCAGACATATGGGATAAATTCATTGCTTTAGGTAAGCACTAGATTAAGTAGAGTTTCTTGGCAGTCAAGGTAAAAAATTGACACTTTGGATCTTCATTTTATAAAAGAAAGATAAAAGTATCTCAAAGGCCATTTTCCTGATTTTGAATTAGGTTATTATGACACATTCCTGTTCTTGAGATTTCTCTGGGCTGTCGGAAGCAAAAGGTGACACTTTCAACAGATGACTCCAATTTTAAGGGGGTCTTAGTTCTGAACTTTCTAGAAACCAGTTGAAACTGCCCTGATTTCTCAGATAATTTTTGTTTTAAGACTGTTTGGAATTCTCACAATGAAGAAGAATCCCTAACTGAGTGTAAAAGGTGAGACACATAGAGATGTTTCTAAGATAATGAAAATGTGCTAAATCGTGGTTGATTGTGTGAATACATATACACACACACACATTCGTCAAAATACATAGAATTGTAGACAAGATCTGTGCATTTCTCTGTATATAGATTTTTACTTTAAAAATATTACTTCACTCCTTAAAATACACACACATACACACACACACACACACACACACACACACACATGCACGCACCAGAGTATTTTTAAATGTAGGCTTTATTATTATTCAGGTGTGGTGAGACCAACAGATCAGGAGACAACTGTCACTGGAAAGTTAGTTTACTCATAGTTCCCAAGATGGGGTGGGGGTGCCAGGTCACAGAGGATCATTCAGGGAAACACAAGGTCAGTTAGGAGGCAGAAGGACTGGAGGAGAGGTAGGCAATAGTTCTTACTGTGGTTTCTGCAAGAAATAATGGACAAGACCTGGTAAACAGGTTAAGGATATTTGAGATTGGCTGGTTTGAGTAGTTTCATGGTCTCTGGGCATAGGTGCTGTCCCTAGTTGTCTGATACCCGGCCCTGAGGTGATGAGAGCACGGGGATAGTGGACCCATTGTTGGAGCTGGATAAAGGAGATGGTTGGAAGTTGGGGGCTCAAGATTGGTTGGTTTGGATACAAAAGTTGTGCTCACAGGTAGTCCTTTCCTGTCTCTAGTAATTAGCTACTTCTGAGAGGGACAGCCTCTCCAGGTCCTATGTCAAAATATCCAAATAAAAAAACATGATTAATATCCACAAAAGCAAGACAATTAGCAAGATTCTGTTAAATCCTTATTATCTTCCATGATGGAAGGAATGTTAGAAGGACCTCCAGGTCATCATGAACCAGATTCTTAGGGCTGAAAACGCCCATACACCATACACTGACAAATGAAAATTAGAGGTAGAGACAGTGAATCCCTTGAGTTCTTTCTTTGGTAAGTCAATAAAGACTCTTTCAATGTCTTAGCTCATGTGACTGGATAGTGCAAAGGTCACCTAACTCCATGTTCCATTGGATCCAGACCTCAGAGCATGTCATCTGGGCAGTATTAGTCTGAGTCCCTCCACTTCGTCAGCCTTCACTAGCCAGCAGGCGGTCCCATGTGTAAGTAAAGATGGCCTCTGCACCTCTATGCTAACCTCCCATCTGTAAACCCCAGTAGAAAGGCTGTATCTCTTAAAAGTGTTTGAAAAAGTACCAGAAATACTTCTGATTGAGTTGAGTACCCACCCTGGGCCCAGTCACTGTGGCAAAGGCAATGAGCTGCTCTCACCATCTGGTCTTCAGTCCCATGTCCATCCCTGGAGTCAGGCAATGGACACAACTCCAGACAAACTCCATGGTGTGAGCAGGGCAGAGATGAGTCACCCAGAAAAAGAAACACCAGCAAAAAAAAGCAAATGCCTATTACATCTTGACTTTCTCTTTGTCTCCTAGCTGCTCTCTATCCTGAATCAGGACCAGAAACAGAAGACGCCAGGTCTTTATGGAATCCTTCCCAGAAGCATGCATCCTTGGAAAGGCCAAGGAGGTTAAATGCACATCCCCCAGAGGACATGGACAAGGACCTGCTCTCACCTCAAGGTAGCAGCACCTTCTCTCCACCATCCCAAAGGACTCTCACTCTGAAAAGAAGCAAAGGAAGACACATGAGGTTGTCAGACACTAACAAGTAGACTGAATGGGAGACTAGCTCCTACCCAGGCACTTGAAGATGACTTTCTCTAAGTCAGCTGCCTTAACCAAAGTGCTGCTGCCAAAACAACTTAGTGTCTAACTCACAAACCAATCACACATTAAACATCCTTCTACCAGTATTCTCTGATTGCAGATGTAAAATGGCATCAAACTTACTAAATATTTGCTATATGTGCTAGAGTTTGTCCTATGTTTTTAGCCAATGAAATTTCATTTATTCATTAGAAGTCCATAATATGAACTAAAATCTTCATCCCAGTTTTTCAAAACATCATATGGACATTTGAAATTATACACAGGGATGCATCTAAATACGTGTACTTATGTGTCAGAGAGGTTGGCAGTAATAAGCCATATTTAGAAAGCTCCTCATTTTCAGAAATCTGAACCTCCTCTCCAAAGCCGAGAAGATAGTATCACACATGTTAAGTGATCTCTGATAATCAGAAGTAGAAAGAATACCATTAACATCTATGGAGTTCCTCCATGCCAGGCACTGTCCTTAGTCTTTAACTTGTATTCTCTCATCGACGCCTTACAACGATTCTCCGAAGTTCAGAGATAACTTGTTGGAGGTCACACAACTACAAGGATCTCGCTGAGACTGGAGCTCGAACTTTCTAGAGGCAGACTCTGTGCTCATTCCCATTACACTGCACTGCCTTTCAGAATAAACAAAACAATAAACCCAGGTCAGAATATTCTTGAGATGTTTCAGTTTTGAAAACTCCCTTTGATTTGCGGGGGGAGAGGCTTGTTTACTCTATCTCTTATGGGAGACTTAATAATCCTAACGACTTTGATGTTTTCTTTTCAAATAATTCAAATCTGGGCAAAGTTCATTCTGTGTGCAAACATGCAAGAAAGCAGCTTTCCACCTGTGCGCCACAGCATCAGGTGCTCAATCTGAGCCAGCAAGATTGAGCAGTGAATTTATTTCCTCTTTGCTGTTCACACTTCACACTGCCCTCCACTTTGAGCTGCAGTGTCCACTGAAGGCTGAATAGCTAGAGCTCATCCACCCTCTGCCATCCTGCCAGAGGGGAAGCTGGGCTACGGAGTCATGTCACCTTGGTGTAAGTTTAGTACATTCCCAGCCATTTCTCAATTGAACCTTGAACAACATGGGTTTGAAATGCACAGGCCCACTCATACATGGATTTTATTCAACCCCTCTTCCTCCTCCTCCTCAGCCTGCTCAGTGTAAAGACAGTGAGAATGAAGACTTTTAGAATGACCCATTTATGATTTTTAATAACTTTTTTCTCTATTTTATTATCAAAATACAGTCTATTGTACATGTATAATATATTATATATTGTATGTATATATAACATACAAAGCACGTGTTAATCAAATGTTTATGCTATCAGTAAATCTTCCAGTCAACTGCAGCTACTAGTAGTTAAGTTTGGGGGAGTCAAAAGTTATACTTGAATTTTTCACTGTGCAGGGTTTGGAACCTCCAACCCCTGTGATATTTGAGGGTCAACTGTATATGCATAAAGAAAGAAATCCAAGGAGGTTCGTTTTCATGGAAGTCTTTCTACATAGATATCACTGGGGCAGGGGCTTTAGAGCGAGTAAGACTTTCCCATTGCCACAGCGGCTGCACATGCCCATTTACATGCTTAGCCCTGGACTGTTTCACCGCTAATAAAAATGAATACATGCACATCCACATGTACATATTTTGTTACTGAGCCATTATCAATAAGTTGCAGACTTTGTACATTTTATCCCTTATCAGCACATCATAGCTCCTAGGGGTAAGGATAGCTTTCCTCATAACCACAATACAATCTTTACAATCAAGAAAATTAACATTGATGTAACACTAGTTTCTAATATCTAAGTCCATATTCGTTTCTCTAATTATACCGATAATATTCTTTATAGACGTTTCGTTTTGTTTTCAATCCGGGATTAGATTTTGGATCATACACTGTATTTAGGTGTCACATCTCTTTCATCCAGAATGTTTTCTCCAATCTTGGTTTTCATGACATTGACTTTTATTTTTAAAGACAGACCTGTTGCTTTCCAGAATTACCCTCAATTTAGATTTCTCTTTTTCCTTGTGATCAGATTCGAATCAAACATTTTGTCAAGAATAGCGTATGGGAGATGTTGTGTCCTTAGTGCATCTCATCAAGGGACACAAACTAGTCTTGAGATTTATTCCATTTGCTATAATTTGTTCCGTTACAGATCATGTTAAATTTCATTATTAAAGGTTAAAGGCAGTGTCTACTAGATTTTTCCATTGTAAAAATACCTCTTCCTCCTAGTAATAACTAAACAGCCTGTGATGCTGTGAGAATGTGTGTGAAATCACAGCATCAACAGTGTATTAACATGGAGTAAAGACCACTCTTTCTCACTGAGATTAAGACAAGGGCGCAATCATTTAGATTACTGGGCTTCACCCTCCCTCCCTAGGAGCAGTCTTCGCTGGTTTTGAGAGTTAGAGACAGAACTGAGGTATAGAGCAGGAGCAGCTCAGTAGAGTGACCCTAATCTCATTACTCCCTAGCTAATATCCCGGAGTGCTACCTTATGTTTTATAAACCTGGGGAGCCGTGAGATCATTGACTCAGCTTTAAATTTGCTTTGTGATTGATACTCTGTAACCAGCCATTCCATGAGTCTAAAGTTGGGGTCTCCCTCATTAGAAGCTGTGGGCTGGGGATAGGAAGGACTTTGCAGCTAGTCCTCTTTCTTCTATCTCAAGAGTCCATCAACAAGATGGGAATAACAACCACTGCTCAATTTCTCCCAGTTCCTGGAGATTCGCTAAATGAAGAACCACTGTTCTAATCAAGGCTGATCTCACTTTGGCCGTGGGAGGTATCTGTGCTCGGCCCTGCAGGGCTGACAAAGAGGGACGAACTTTAACTTATCAACCAAGTTAGATGAGAAGGTCATTCTCAAATGTTCTGACTTGTGCATTTTCTTTTTTTTGCTTTGAAGATGATGATGCCTCACCACTGGGTCTTCTGCGCCGGACTAAAGAGAGAAAAAGTCCAGAGAACCTGGGCAGCCCCGGGACATCAGGCCCCACAGACCCCCTAAATGTGATGCCACCCAGAGGGGCACTTCCAGCAGAAGGACAAGGTAACCACTCCTGGGGTGCATGGATATCCCCTCCATTGAGGTGTCTGGTTGTGAGCTCAGTTTAATCATTTCTCAGGGCCACATGGCAGCATGATATAAGATGTAAGCGCTCTGAAACGCAGCCCCCGGAACAAGGGAAATCGATTTTGTTTCCAAGGGAAATCGATTGTGTTTCCCAGGATGTCAGCTGCACCCACCTGGAGAAAGGGCCTCCTATTCCTTCACACCAGGTGCCCCTCACCAAGCTAGCTTTATCCCGCTAGGGCTGCTTGAGCCCATGGGCCACCTTTTCCAGATTCTCACAGGCATGATGAAAGCTAGTGGCAGCCCACCTGGGTCATCCTACTTTGACCTCCAGAGAACAACCCTAAACCATGGCCCTGCTCTGCTGAATATTCCTGAAGAGTCAGTAGGACACCAACAACCCAGCTCCTCTGCTTTCCTCACACCTGGCAGAAACGTGCAATGACACGGTTCCTTGTGCTCATTCAGAAGACACACGACTGAATGCAACAGACACTGTCAACACAGGACCATAAGCCCCTTCCAGGGCCTAGCGAGCCCGATGAGCCTGCCTGTAGAAAGAGCACCTGAGAGAAGTCACCCTCCAGCCCAGCCCAGAGTCTGAGGCCTGCTCACCAGAGGCAAAGACTGATTTCTGTGGAAGGGTGGGGCAGGTCAGCGCCATGCCCTCTGTGACTTAGCTCTACTTAGAGTTCTTATCCTTAAGAGCTGGCAGTCTAGGAGGAGACTAAGATTCCAATACAAGAGCAGTAATGCAAAGACAGTGCAATAACAGCTTCCATAGAGGCTTTGATCTAAAGGCAGATCATAAAGCAAAAATTACTTAAGAGTTCAAATTACCCCCTGAAAATCCTTTAGGGAGTGCCACACAGGAGACTGACAAATCATTTTCTAGAAAGTGCAACCCAGCAGCTGTTCTCCTTCATGTGAGTGCTGGGCTGCTTTCTCCAGCTGAGCACCAGCTGAAGGAGCTGGTGTGTGTTTGGGCACCAGATTAAGTGAAGAATCACACTCAGGGCTGCAAGAAATTCACACGCTGAGAGGTACATGTGTGGAAACTGAGAGCCACCAAGAAGACAACAGATACCCTATCTTTTATTTTCATCTCATGCTCACTCAGGGACAGATTTAAATCAATCAAACCCCAATCCCTTCCCTACATCCCTTCCTCTCTTGCCTCCCTAAATTCACCCGCCTCCATCAAGCATGAAGCATGCACGTAAGTCCTCACTTAACATCATCAATAGGTCCTCAGGAACTGCAGTTTTAAGCAAAACAGCATGTAACAAGCAGAATGAGTTGTTTTGGTCAATAGCATTCAGTGATTGTTTTCCTCATCACTATTAGAAAGAAATGATGCTGAATGAAATGATGTTATTTGAGAACCTGCTATGTAATTCAAGTCTGTGAGCATAAATTAAATACATAGATTCACAGTTAACAACATGCCTTCACTGCGTGCTTGCAGTTTCTCTGTTTCAATCTGAATGGTCAGCCTCTAATGCCCTCCCTTTCTCCCCTCCCCTCCCCTCTCTTTCTCTTCCTGCTCTCCCTCCTTCCTTTCCCCGAAGACCTCATTTTCACCTAGAAACCACTTAAGCCACAGAGCCTGTCTCTTATGACCTCCCTTTCGTGCTTGCATGGCAGTGACACTCTCTAATTTTGATACAAATGAACCAAACTTTAGGTACAGTCATGTCAGTATCAAGGACATTCCTAGGAAATTGCAGAGTCCAAGATAAATTATACCTCCCGCCCCACATACATACACACATCCTTATAAAGGAAGAATTTATTAGAATGAATACCACGGCCA
Source organism: Solenodon paradoxus (assembly GCA_004363575.1). Lineage (NCBI taxonomy): Eukaryota > Metazoa > Chordata > Mammalia > Eulipotyphla > Solenodontidae > Solenodon > Solenodon paradoxus. The sequence goes on along the minus strand of RJWH01003280.1, from coordinate 51,428 downwards.
TGACCTATAAAGTGCAGCCTGGAGCCTCAAGTGTGTAGGTTGAGTGTGCATAAGTGAAGGTGTGTATGAGGACACATGTATGTCTGAGGATGTGTGTGTTTATATGCTTATTGTGAGTGCATGTGTGTACTTTTGGGTACATGTATGATTATGCAGGTACACTACAAATAAATGTGCATGTGGATATGTTTCACTGTTCGTGAGTGGTGTGTGCATGTGAGTATGCATACTTGCCTAGTGAGTGTCCATATATGTATCTGATGTGTATACACTTCTGTGTGAACGTGTGTGTTTCTGCATGTGATGTTATGCCTGTGTGTATGTGTGCATGTTTGTGTACACTTAAGCATCCACCATGGCTGGTAGCCAGCTCTATTCCTGACCCCTTTGCCTTAAAGATAGAGAAGGAAGTTATAGAAATGTCTTCAATCTTTCTAAACAACAGGAAGAAATATAGCTTCCTTCTCTTCCTTGACCCTGGAATATGAAGTAGTCCCAGCATTTTGTCCATAATGTACAGTCTCACACACTGAGCACTGCACAGAGTGACAGACAGGAAAACAGGGTTGGAGGGAAACCTGTGCCCTAGGGCTGGCTGCATGCACCTGGAGAAAGGACCTCCTGTTCCTTCACACCAGGTGCCCCTTATCCCTCAGGGCTGCTTGAGCCCAGATGGGCCACCTTTTCCAGATTCTCACAGGCATGACAAAAGTTAGTGGCAGCCCACTTTGTTCAGCCCACTTTGACCTCCAGAGGGCAAACCTAAACAATGGCTCTGCTGAATCAGAAGGGCTGACTCTAGTCTGATGAGCAGCTGAGCATACCGTATCTGCCCTCAGACGTTCGAGGAACTAGGCCCAGGTTCAGCCTCCCACCCCTGCCCTGGCACTAACACTGCCCATATTTGTGCGTATTTTCAAGAAGAATCCAGAGATCCCGCACTGGAACTTTCCTTGCTGGGTCCAGATGGGGAGAATGTCTACCTGTCCCTGCCCGGGCCTACCCAAACCAAGTTTCTGTTGAGCGAAGGTAAGATGATATCCTCCATTAACCTCATTTTCATAGCTTTTACCTGCAGCTTCCAAAACTTCCCAGCAGAGACATCTTTTCAAAACACATGCAAGTCAGCCAGTTTCTCCCTCTCCCTGACAGAGGTGCCTCTGTCGCACAGACACAATAGCCCAATGTTTGCATAACAAGTTGACTCTTGCTGGAGCATCTGAAGAGAGAAGTTCCCGTGGAATGGCTCGGAGGAGGTCTAATGTGCTATGTTGATGCCTTGATGAGAATGATAAAGCCCTTTTGGTATTTGCCCAAACTAAACAACCGCCTTTTCTCTTCTTTCCAACCACCCTCCAGAGGTGGAGGTGGCTAATTGGTAATCCAATCAGGCATCCTTGTTATGTGCGTTGGTTCATTGCTGTGAATCATCTGGCTCCTGACAGACATCAAGGCAGTTTCCAAAAACCCTTCCGGCATGTTAACATTTTGGAAAAGAGGTGCTGGCTCTGGGCAATAGCCATTTTGCAAAAGGGAAAAAAAAAAATGAAGTCAGAGGGTGATGAGTGTCAACCACCCAGGAACCATCAAGATGTGTGTGTGAATCGGACAGCCAACAGGCCTCTGGATGAGGGAGATTAAAATCTGCACTCCTTCAGTGCATTATGTCATGACTGGCTTAATTAAAAAAAAAAAAAAAAAGTGCATGGATTCAGAGCCAAGAGATTTGAGTAGACCTGGCTGGTCCTCTATCCTGTCAGATGACTTTGGGTCAGTCCCTCTCATCTTCCCTATGTCCAAAGTTCCTCATCCCATCTGCAGCAAGAGAATCTACTCCTTCACCACCAGCAGCTGGGCAGTTCCCTGATGTTGCTACATTTTACATCTTATGTCTGTCACTGTTGAAGTGGCCACCTAAACATGGGTTAAACAGAATGCATGCGGCTCTGAATTCAGTGTTAGAGAACTTCCATCACCACTCGGGTCACACTGTGATCAGAGTCTAAAGATCACGTGGCTCAGAATTGGCAGAAGCAGGAACAAGACAGGTGGAGGCCACTGTCTATGGCACAGCTGGTGCAGCAGCTGGAAAGCAAACAGGATTCTGTTCACCTGCTGCCCATTTGTCCCCTTTGTTCCAGGGGAGAGAGCTTCTCTTTTGTCCAAGCAAAAGCCAGAAATAGAAAAGGAATTATTTAGACTTGAGTGTGTTAACACATTATGGATATTGTTGGTCCTTCTAGTGTTCCCAGCACCTAGCACAGTCCCTGACACATACAAAGCAGGGTCGCAATAAATGTTCACTGAAAAAATCTTTCAGTAATTTCCAAGAGAAAAGTGACAATCATACTGAATAAATGGAGACTTGCCTGCCATCTTGTCCTACTCATATCTGATATGAACAATATAGTTAATCTATTTGCCTCTCATGCCTAATGGCTTTCATTGAGAACTTGTTGAATGAATGGATGAATCAATCAGTCACTCACTGTCTTCTCTCTAGTCTTTCCCCCACATGTAGTTCGTGGACCTTCAGTCTCGATAGTAACTTAATGCTGCCCTGGAAGGTGAAGTAGACCACATCTCCCTACAGGAGACCATAGGACAGGACTTAGCTTCATAGAGTCTCTATTAACAGGAAAGGTTGCTGGTGGTTGTTGTATTGTTTTGAAAAGTAATATACTGAGGGAAAAAAAAAAAAGAAAGTTTAGCAGTTCTTGTAAAGGATTTGCCCCAAACACACCGAATTCTTTGCAGCTCAGTTTTTCAAATTCATCTTGATCACCATCCCCACCCTACTCTTCCAGTCTCATCTCCCACTATATTCAGGACCACCCTTTCCTCAACATTTTGATGCCCCAAACATTCAATCTTCCTTCTTCATCTCTCAACTTCGTCCCCACTGCTCCCAAATATTGAGAATAGCTTCAAGTTCCAGGCAAAGGCTCATATTTTCTGGGACATCTTTCTGAATAAACCTACCCCATCTCAAACAACTTTCTGGATATAGTCTCAGCCCACTCCTTTCCCTCACTCCTGCTTCTGTGATGACTGTATTTACCTGCCTCTAGTTTCTGGTTAGCTCCCAAATATATGAATCCTAGGGAATTTCTTATCTTTATCGTATGCCAAAAAAAATGCTTGATGGTTGACTGAATACCCCAGGAGTCACAAAGGATAGTTCTTTGAAAATCTTAGTTGTTTTTATTAAAAAAAAAAAAAAAAAAACTTAAGTGAAGGCGGGAATATGATATGTCTGATCTTTCTGAAACTTTCAAACTCTGTCAACATCTATTTGGAAATAAATTCTTAAGCAATTAGATCATGATATCTTGCTTTCAAACAGCATAGAGAAATGAATATAATCCTTCAGAAGGGAGAAAAAAATGTGAAAAATAGAGCTGGAATTTGACCCTTCATGTTGGGATATTGCAACACTTAGAAAATCCAGAGGCTTAAGAAAGGAATAATTCACTTGGAAAGATATAAGTCAAAACATTGGCTATGCCTCTGAATTGCTCATCCTTGATTCAGTTTCTCCATCTTGTCCCCTGGCCACAGTGGCAGCAAGAGTTTTCTTTCAGAAGTTATTTGAAGGGCTTTTCCACTTCCACCTCCTTCAACAGCCTGTTTTAAACCTAAATTCAGCCAGCTGCCCACCAGCCTGGGAACTCTGTCAGCAATGCTGACGTGCAAAAGCAGATGAAGCAAATAAAGAAGCCAGTGAAAAAGCAGGAGAAATACATGCTAAGGCAGAAGAGGAGTTTAACATTGAGAAAGACTGTCTTGTACAAACTGAAGATTATGGAGCTCTACAAGAATAAAGAAAACAGATTAAACAGCAGAAAAAAAATTCAGCTGTCCAATTTGCTGAATTAAGCAAGGCTTGAAGTCCTGGGAGCAAGAGATGACCTTATGACAGACTTACTGACTGAAGCAAAACAGAGACTCAGCAAAGTAGCAAAAGATACAACCTGGTACCAAGTACTGCTGGATGGACTGTTCCTCCAGGGTTTGCACCAGTTTTTGGAGCCCCTCACGAAAGCTTGCTGCAGAAACAGGATGTCCCTTTGGTAAAGGTTGCAGTGCAAAAGGCAATCCCTTTGTACAAAACTGCCACCAAAAGAAGAGGTTGACATCCAAATTGATCAGGAGGCCTACTTGCCTGAGGACATAACTGCTGGAGTTGAGATCTATAATGGAAACATAAAATGAAGGTTTCTAATGCCCTAGAAAGTCACTGGATCTGAGCCCAGTAAAGGATGCCAGAAGTACGACAAGCCTTGTTTGGAGTAAATGCCAACAGAAAGTTCTTGGACTAAGTCTTTGGGAGACGGAGTTAGTTCGTTCACTGCTCTATTGCTATGATATAGAAGTGTCTAATATCCAAAGACACGAGATTATCTGTTCTAAGATTTGGATTTATCTGCGGATGCCCTTAATAACTAATACCCTAGGTCTAATTGTTAACATTCGGAGAAAGTTTCACTTGCTGTGATTAGGACCTACCTCGGGATCATTGAACAGTAACCCACCTTTCAAATGGTTCAGCAGTATGGAGGTGAGGGGATCAGATGGTGGGTGCGTGAACCTCGCCAAGTCTGCTTTTTCTCTGGTTCGTCATCCAGTCTGGAGGGTGATGTGTAGGTGTCCTCTGCCATTAAGTTGCTTGTGAGGGTTAAGCGTATGTAAGGCGTACAGTAGTGACTTCTCTGTTAGTTACTTGTTTGGGCCTCGCCTTTTCCTCATCTGTAAATATGATTTTAAATCTAATCCATGAATATGCTTTATTTATTAAAACAGAAGGTTTACATGGAAAAAATAAAGAATTTATTTTATTCAGAAGTTTTGCATTGCAAGAAGGTCAATGATGTCTATGCCGATGACTCAGGTTGGGAGCTCATGCCCCATGTAAATTTACATTCTTGATCTTTTTCAGAGGGTCCAGTGAGCGCCTGTTCTTGTCCTAAGTAGATTTTTACCCACAAAATGTTTCTTAGTTTAGGTCATTGAATTAGCATCCTTCTCTCATGAAATTCTTTTCGGTGTGATAGTTTTAAAATATGTCCACATACTCTTTGACACATTTCTTCAAAAAGGAGTTTAATTCTCCTCCCCCTGAGTATGAGCTGTACATAATGACTCACTTCTAATAAATACGGAACATGACAGGTGTGATGATGTGTGACTTCACAAAGTGGGTCATAAAAGGTACTGTATCTTCCATCTTACACTCTCTCTCTCTCCTGTGTTACTCACTCTGGGGAAAGCCAACTACCACGTCTGGGGTGAGGCCACTCAAGTAGCTTTGTGGAGAGGTCCACATGACCAGGAACTGAAACCTCCCACCAACAACCAGAATGAACTTTCTAGGCTTGTGAGTGAGCTATCACAGGAGTTGCTTTCAGCTCCAGTGACATCTTCACATGCATTCTGGTGGACACTGTGACTACAGCCTCCCGAGAGACTCTGAACCAGAAGCACGCACCTGCCACTCCCAGATGCCCACAGAAACAGTGTGAGGTGTAAGAACGGTTTCTTGTGTTATGTCACGAGGTTTTGGGGTAATTTGATTTCAGTAATAGAGAATATACTTGGTGTAATTTCCTGTTACTCTGCGGAAAGATGAAGGGTCCCAGAATATCCCAGCAGGTTTCGAAACACTGATTGGTGAGTAAGTGGCAGACTTTGACTTTTTCTTCCCTTTTGTCATGACATCGTTGGTCATGGAGACACATAGTTAAAGAACCCTTCCATGTTGGTGATATTTGACAAAGGATAATTTTCTTTGAGTAGCCTTTTTCTTAGCATCTGTTGTCTTAGTGAAGCTGCCTGGGGATTTAAAGGAGGAGGCCAGTAGATGAGGCAGTATGAGGAAGAAGAAAAAACTCTGGACAAAATGTCCAAAGTCTTGGGTTTTAGTCTCAGCTCTACCACCCTCTAATTTCTTTGATCATGGGCAAATAATTTCACTGCTTTGGATCTCAGATTCCTCATATGAAAAAAGAGGAGTTGGGATTAAATTCAATCCTCCCAGCATATGTCCCTAGATTTCTACTTCCTCAGAAGGCTAACAGGCATTATGTAAAAAAATATTCCTAGAGTGCCAATTGGTGCAACCCTTAGGGAAATAATTTGGAGAGTCCTCAAAACACTGAAGATGGAAATCTCATATGATCCCGTCATTCCACTTCTGGGCACCTACCCAAAGACACGAAAGCACCCATCCGCAGAGATGTATGTACCCCCATGTTTATTGCAGCCCTATTCACAGTAGCTAAGAACTGGAAATTACCTAAGTGCCCAACATTAGATGAATGGATCAAGAAGATGTGGTACATATATACAATGGAATGATACACAGCCCTTAGAAGAGATGAAACCCTGTCATTTGAATCAACATGGATGGCACTAGAAAGGATTATGCTAAGTGAAACAAGTCAAAAGAAGAAAGACAAATACCAGATGACCTCACTCACAGGTGGAATATGAGCAGAGAAAACAAAGGAACAGATGAAACATAACCAACCCTGAAACATTTGCAACAGAATTGAGGTTACCAAAAGGGAATGGGGCGGGGCAGGGCAAATGGTGGTGGAGCCCACTTGGACAATGGGGAAGAACACTTGGTGATGTGCTGGAGGACATGGTGTGTGGAAATACATCTAAGAAATGGGGAACCTATAGATAGGAAATTATTTTAATGTGCAGAATAATTACTATAATAAAAAATAAATTAAAAATCTTTTAGAAAAAAAGTATTTTAATGCAGAATATCTTTGAAAAAATGTGGAAAATTAAAAAAGAAGGTAAACAATGTTCCCTGAGCAAGGAAAGCAGTCAGGGTTCAGCACCCCACTAGCAGGTGTTCTAATAGCCACCAGCAGAGTCACTAAAATGCATTAGGGAATCTCCTTTCCTTTGACAATAACCTTTCATGATTCCTATAAGCACAAAGATCCCCCTACCCCATCTTGACTGGAAATGTGGTGCTATCACTACTTCATGGTGTCCAACAGAGAAAAATCTCAAAAATAACAGTTTTCTCTAAATTTTCTGGAATTTTTTTAAGAAAAAACTTCAATATGAAATGTGGAATCTTAGCACACCCTGATAGAGTAGCAGGTGGATGCAGTTCACATACATCCCAAGGTCCCAAGTTCAGGTCACAGGCCGGCAGGAATAACCAGGATGAACAACCAAATAAAATAAATAAAATGCTGCTTCTTCCTGCCTGCCTGCCTTTGCTTGCCTTCATTCCTGCTGCACCTTTCTGAAAGAAAGAAAGAGAAAAAGGAAAAAAAATGTTGAATCTTTAATGTATTTTTTTCACCTAGCCTTTGAAGCTATAACTTCGACCTCCCTTGCATTTGTTCTGCTTCAGAGAGCTCTAGAGCCAAGAAAGAACATAGATATCACCTCCATCAGTGTGTAAGCAGAGGAAGCATTTTATCTTTACAGACTTGGTGAGGACACCAATTGATTAAATAGAAATAAAGCAAAGTTGACTGGTTGAAGTGGGGATAGCTTGATTGTGTCCTCCCCTTTCCCAACTTCTCCACAGCCCACTTAACTCCCCCTCAAGATAGTTCCTGGATTACAGGTTTATAAAAAAAATTACTAAACTTATGAGACCGTAATCCAGAAATCCTCTAATTTATGGATAAGGAAACTGAGACCCAGAGAGGTATAGTAATTTGCTCAAAGTCACACAGCTTCTATGTGGCAAATCTAAAGCTCAAACCCAGATCTTCCTGTACCCACTTAGGTCAGAGCTCCTCTTACTGAGTCATACTTCCTGTCATCTTGTCCAAGTCTCCAGGATTCAAGGGCTAGCTAAAGGTCCTCCTTCTTTGTGATTTCTTACCAGGCCACCTCAGGCCATATTGATTGTACTTTCTTAAGTTCCACTAGTTTTCACTTCCTGAGTCTCTCACCAGGCACCCCTTCAGTTGCCTTATCTTTTTTACTCTTTTTCTTCCTTCTTCTCCAAATTTCAAATTCTTGTGGGTAGACCCCGTCTACTCATCTACTTTGAATATTCCAGAGAATACAGTAGGTATTCCTAGAACATTGCCTATAAATATTAATTAAAACTGTGATTGGCAAATATTTTATAGTTGTTCCCTAACATTCATTATCCCATTAATCCTTTCATTAATAGAATTTCTCCACCTGATGTTTAGCTGAGCACATGGATTCCTAGCTAGAAATGATCTCTACCAGCCTCCCACATGTCCCAGTTTCCTTTGAAGCCAGGTGTGGCCACGCGATTACGTTTTGGCTAATGAAATGTGAGTGGAAGCAATGTGAGCAATTTCCAAGCCATTTCCTCACAAGAAAACTGCTTGTCCTCCTCCTCCTCCTCTTTCCCTCTAGACTTGCTTGAAGTGGTGACATAGCTTCCAACACATGGAAGAAGGTACTTTTGTCTGGGATGATGGAGGCATAAGGTATAAGGAGTTAGAGGCCAGATCACTTCATGGAGCAGAGTAACCCCACTGTGCCCATCTCTCCCTGGACTCTTATGTCAAGGGTAAAAATGCTAGTCTTTTGTAGTCTTTTGTTGCTGTAGTTTGCCAGTGTTCCTTAACTAATAGAATTCACCTATAATAGCATCTGCCAATCTACTTCACATTGCTTTCCAACAATCAAACCAGAGCATGTCTGCTGTACATCTTATACAGTATTGAGTAAAATTCTGATATAAAATATGGGGTGCACCCCATAGTTCAGTCAGCTAAAGTGCAGGTCATGTAAAGCCCAGGGACCCAGGTTGAGACCCTGGGGCTGGAAGGTGAGGGGACAAATTTATTATTGGCTCTAAAAGTGATCTATTAGCTGTATGTTTGATTCCTTTGATATAATATACTGAACAACCGCCACATGCAAGGCCAGGGAAGGATGCTAATATTGATATCCAACATTCTCAGACGCTGTGTGACATACATCGACTCATTTCATCATCCCAGTAATTCCAAGAAGGGAGTGTTCACATTCACTTATCAGAAGTGAGGATATTAAAACACAAGGAGGCTAACTGCCTTGCACACGTTGATTGCCCCGGATGAGCAGGAGAGCCAGGACTCACCCCCATGCCTGTCTGTCCCCAGGGCTGTGCTCTCCTTACCTCACTTCCCAAGAGTCAACACTGCGCCCTGTGTCTCCTGTCTGCAAGCACCCCCTAACACACATGAGAACAGATTCACGAGCAACTAACTCTGCCCCAAACCAGAAAGAAGTGAATGCTGTAATGGGGGCCTAAACAACATGATTCTGGAGTGTTCAAGGAAGGAATGATGAATTCTAACCTGGGGAACTAGGAAGGACTTTTGCAGAGGAAACCCCATTGCATACTGACCTTTGAGAAACGTGTCCAAGTGGATAAACAGAGAAGCAGGAAAGACAGAACCAGCCGGACCAGCATGAACAAAGGCCCAGAGCTAGGAGAGTAAAGTACACAAGGGAAGTGATAAGTAAGTACTGCGAATGGACTGTGGAGGAGCTTCATGGGGTCAGGGGGCACTGAAAGGCAGGCCAGGGCCAGCCAGGGAAGGCTTTGTGTGCCAGGAGAGAGCTGACATGATGCTTTGAGGGCAGCAAAGACTCACAGATGTCTGAGGAGGGGTGCCACGTACCCCAAATTATGCCAACACGAGACAAGAGAAGGCCAAGCGCTCAGGCTGCTGCGGGACCCTCTTCACACTGGATGGTGAGGAACTAAGCCAAGGGCAGACGCAGAACAAGCTGCACAAGGGAGGCCCCAGGGCCACCAACCAGTTGGGGGAGTTCAACCAGCAGCCAGGGCTCTATGCCAACTCTCTTTTTTGTCTTCACTTTGAGTTAAGAGGATAACTTTGGGCATGGGGTGTGTCTATGTCTGCTTCATGTATTGTAATCAAGACAAAGCAATGGTTGAGTCCCTGGCATCCGAGTTATTACCCCCACAGGTCAGCTCTGACCTCCTCCCTCGCCTTAAGTCAGCTTCCCACCAGCACACATGAAAAATAAACCCCCGTGTCACGTGCCTCTCCGCTTTTCAGGAACGGAACGGGGCTGTTTTCTGACTCAGTGCTCTTCGGGAAGTGGCTGAGCTTCCTAGCAGACAGCGCTGGCAAATAATAAGAGGCCTAAGGAAAACCCTGGTCGCAGATTTCTGGGGAGCTGTGAATAAGGAAAGGACAAGGAGTAAGCAGTGATGGAAAGTGTTTGTATAATGGCCCCGCCCCGTACCCTGTCACCCCCACACACAGTGAGGTTTCTCTTTCATGATTGTTTTAGCCTCTCTTCTCCCTTCCAACCACAGACCACTCAATTCTTTGAGGGAAAATTAACATTCATTATGCAATTTATCTCCCTCCTTTTAATCCAGAGTGTCTGTCTCCAAGGTCCCTACTCAATAATTAATGTGTGTTCTCATTTCCCATTCTCCAGAGCATCTATTCTTGAACTGGAGGGTCAACAATTAACACTAATTACAGCTTTTTCTCTCCCCAGTGTTGGTTCTCAGAATCCCAAATCGCACTGCTGAGCCTAAGTTATATGCGTGCCTGTAGCTGGGTGCACACTGGGGTGGAAAAGCACCCATACACAGACGGTTTAGCAAACCAATAAACCCAAACATTCTTTCTGGCAATTTCTCCAGTGCAATTATTATCAGTAATAAGACAATGAAGCATGCATGCATTCATGTATTTGGAAAGGCGTTTGCATGGGTAATTAGTTAGATCTCCAAATCTTTTCTTGTTTGAATTTTCTGATTCCCTGTGAATTCTTCCTGCCTATATCTACTTCCTTGATCTCACCCCTCTCTCTCCCTCTTTTTCTCTCTCCCCTTTCCTCACAACTCTCTCTCTCTCTCTCTCTCTCTCTCTCTCTCTCTCTCTCTCTCTCTCTCTCACACACACACACACACACACACACACACACCCTCAAATTTCTCTTTAAAAACCCTTCTTTCATTTAGGATCTACTCAGCCAAACTCTCCGTTAACTAACTGGTCTGTCACCCTAATTTTCTTCAGTCATTAAAACAGCATTACTTTCTTTTGCCTCGTTGCACCCAAAAAAGCATCGTGGGTTACCGGCAGCTCTACTGGAGCCATCCAAAAAAATGTGACCAAAGTCCCAGATCTTGCCACATCTGCTCAAACTGCCATAACCTAACCTGGAAATACCACCTCAATATGTACCACCAGGGTTTTTGTCAGTTCACGGAGGATACAGGCTTCATTAGTTTGGACTAAGTGAACGTCCCTAAATGGGTCATCTAAGACGTCTATCATGCAGCAAAAACAATGCTAGCTCTTTGTACATAAAATGACAAGACAACTTTGGGGGTTGCCTTGGTGGCCTAGCGGTCTAGTACACCCTGGAAGCAATCCCACATACGCCCCAAGGTCCCAGGTTCAAGACTCGGACCCGCGGGAGGGGAGCAACCATTATAAACAACTAAATGAAATAAAGATGCATCTTCGTCTTCTCTTCCTGCCTGCCTGCCTGCCCACTCGCCTGCATTCCTGCCTGTACCATTCCTTTAAAAAAAATTAAAAAAAAAAAAAAAAGACAAGAAATTTTAAAAGGCAAAATAATGACAAGCCCTGGTGGAGCAGTGTTTAAGTCAATCACCTCCAAAGGAGCCAGGTCATATACCCCTGGGTTCAAGTCTCAGGTCCGGTGGGGTGCAAACAACCACTGTGAACAACTAAATAAAAATAAAATAAAGATGCTTCTTCCTTCTCTCTCTTCCTGCCTACCTGCTGCCTACCTACTCACCTTCATTCCCTCCTGTACCTTTCCTTATAAAAAAAAAAGGCAAAATAACACAGCATTACTTTAATTTTCATTCTGACCGACAAGGCCAGTTAAGAGAATAATTCTCACTCAACATGACTAAGAAGTCACAAGAAATTCATTAAGGACTGTGACTGTTAGTGTTTAGGCAGGAGTTCAATGGGCCAAAGTTCCTCCTGTCTTCCCTGTCTAGCTGGAGGCTGGGGCTCCTCACTTCTGTCTGCTACCCCACGATTGCCATGCAGACGACAACCACAGTTGACCTTCAAACCTGGGGCATCTCCTCCCAGTGTAAGTCAGCATGAATGTTGCATGTTTTTCTGTGGAAACTACACCTCAGAAGTTTAGCACTGTGGTCCCTACAGCAACTTACCTGCAAACATCTTGAATTGCCAAGACATGGCAGCAACCTAAATGCCTGTCAATGGATGACTGGATAAAGAAGCTATGGCCTATATACTCAGTCGAATTCTACACAGCTGTTAAAAAAAGATGCAGTTGTGCCCTTTCCAACAGTCTGGATGGAACTGGAGGGGATCATGCTGAGTGAAATAAACCTGAAAGAACACGAGAAGGACAGCATGTCTTCACTCACATGTGGAATATAAGGAAATAAAACAAATGAACAGACAAATCCCAACAAAACTCACAGGACACAGACAGTGTGTGGGAGGGAGGAGGGCAGAGAAGAAGGGAAAAGTGGTGGTAAAGGGACACTGGAACTCTGGTGCTGGATGTGGTGTGAAATAAAGACTGAGATGCAATTACAATATCCTAAAATGAATATCACAATGTAAACAAAAGAAATAACACATATTAGTTTAAAAAAATCTTAGTGCTTTTTAAATCCTAGATCAACCATCCCTCCATGCTAACATCTATGGATATGCAAATCATATCGCTCATTATGAGGCTTATGTATCTAGGTACCCCCTCTGTGTTTTCCCCCGTCTGGGGGGAAGGAAAGTAGCTTTTCATCAAGACTTTTTCCCACTCTCAGGTAAAATCCTATTGTTTTCAGCATATGAATCTGTCAATTCAACTACCATGAAGAGAAGAGGGTCTAGTATTCAATGTTTCCTAAAAGGTTAGCTTTTCCCCAAAACATCATCTCTACTTCTCTATGTCGTTTGACTCACATACGTATTATTTAATGCCTAGACCTCTGGAAACACAGTTTCTCTCTAAATATAGCAGTAAGTAAGAAGGAGGACTCACTTCTTGCACCTGAGAAAAGTGGTGTCCTCGTGAGTCCCTCACGGGCAGCCCTGTGTGCCCACCTGTGAGTGTAAATATCAGAAGAGAAGTGAAGCGGGGTCAAACCAAGTGTTCATGCCGGGCTGGCCTGGAAGGAGAATCGGCAGGGAGGTCCTGTGGATCCCACAGGTCATAGTCTGCAAGATTCACAATATAATGAGGTGGACATTTCTCACCCCTCCAACCCCCAGAGTTCTGCAAAACTCAACCACAAACTAGAAAACTATCTGGAAGAGACTCTCAGGCTTGTGTCAGAAATGAAAGACACAATTCTGCCTCTTCCAAGCAAATAAGCAAAATCCAGGCGTAGAGCTTGACTTTGTAGCTCATCCTGCACCCACAGCCAGTGCTGCTTCTGCTTTGGGCCAGGGAGGGTGATGATGTAGAGACATTCTCTCCTAAAAATAGGCTTTGATGAATAGGGAAATGTGTGTGGTCTTCCTTGCTGCTTCTTTGGGGGCAGGCATCATGAATCCTTCTAGGGTAACAGGAAGCAATGCCACAGGCTGAGGGCTGGAGCCAGACCTGGGTCAAGGGGATTGTTTTTGCCAGAGATTGCAAAATTAGGAGAAAAGCCAGTCATGTTTGCCAATCTCAAAATCTGTAAGCAGAGAAATACTTGGGAGTCTGGCATTTTGATAGGAGGGATTTCAGTGTCAGTTCATGCTCAGTCTCACTCATTAGTAGGAGCCAATAAAAGGAGGAGAGGAGGAGGAGGAGAATGAATGCTACCATACCATCATTATCTACCTTTAATATACCAAATACGTGCTAAATACTTCACATTTGTTCTTTTCCTTCATCCTCACAACAATGATGTGAGGTAAATTCTATCATTTTCTTCATGTTTCATGTAAGACAATGTGTCAAAGAGACTGAGCCACTTGCCCAAGGTCACACAGCTAGGTGATGAAGTTGGAATTTGACCCTAGAAATTCATGTTTAACTGCTATCTATGGCTAGTGTTGATATCATTACATGGGCATATTTCTAGCTGATAATATGTGAAAGTTTAGGAAATTCCTGACTTAAAAATGATACCAACAAGTGGGTTCTGTTGCATATCTTTTTCTCCCTCCAATTCCCCTTAACCAGCATTAGATACCCTTTTGTGGGTAACACTGTAAATGATTTCAAATTTTAGAAATAGAGGGAGAGAAGCTGAAAAAAATAACAAGAATTGAAAGAATCTTGAAACAAACTTTCAAGCAAGAGAGGCCAACAGGGTAGCTCTACAGACCAAAAATATTTCTTTCTACTATGACCCAAAATGGTACTATTTCATTTCATTCTACCACTAAAATCTGACTATGAATGCATTCACTTTGGGCACGCCCTGGTGGAGCAGTGATTTGGTCAGTGGAAGCACAGGCCACATACATCCCAAAGACTCAGGTTCACATCCTGGACCATGGAGAACAGTCAAGATGAACGACTAAATAAGAATAAATAAAGTGCTTCTTTCTCCTGTCTCTTCCTGCCTACCTGCCTAGCTGCCTTCATTCCTGCCGGCACTTTTGTACATTTGAATTTCCTACTGCTCCATTCCCCTCTAGTAATTCCTGACATTTTTTTAAATTATGGTAAAATAGATATAACATAAAATGTTCCATGTTAAACCTTGTTCCGTGCATGGTTCAGCAAGGCCGAGTAGGTCCACATCATTGTGCAGCCGACCTCGAGAACTCCTTCATCTTGCAAAACTGAAACTCTGTAGCCATAAATAACGACGCCCCACTTTCCCGTCTCCCCCACAGCCCCTGAAAGTCATTTGACTTTTATTACAACCCCCCCCACCCCAGCTTGTACCCTTTTCCTGGTTAGCTCCTACTAATCCTTCAGCTCACAATTTAGTTCTCAATTCTACCTCCCTTGAGGCAGCTCTTCTGCACCCTAAACCCTCCCTCTCCATTGACAGGTGACGTCCTCCACACACTCACATTGAACCCGCTGAATTCCCCATCATAGCAGTGCTCTCACAGTATTGTCGGCTTACTAGAAGTTTGTCTCCATTAGACTGCAAGCTTAAGGGCAGGGAGCACTAATATCCCTGGTACCTGGGGCATACTAACTGTAGGTATTTCCTAGCTATTTGATTAATTAGAGCTCAGTTACAATATAGGTTAAACAGGCTCTTATAAGGTTGACTTGGGCATCTAGTCGCTACACAGAGCACAGTCTCTGCAGGAAAAAGCATTCTGTTGGGACTGCCCATGTAATTCTAGAGTGCCTCTTTCAGGGCTTAGAACATGAGAAATATATCTGTTCCCTTGATTTGCTCAACGACCTTAATAAGAAAATTCTTACATCAATTTGTGCTTAACAGTCCCCATTTGTTTTTAAGAAAATGAATATAAAACTACTCCGAAAATGCCCTCAGACCTCTTGGGATTGAATTCAAATAGCAATTTAAAACATCTATTCATTAGAATCACCTATAGAGATTTCTGTTGTCTTTTTCATCATTTGGTTTTAATGAATACTTTCAGATAAATGTGAGTGGATTATAAAGATAGATAGATAGATACATGACAGACTTGGGTATGTGAATCTGAAGTTCTTCAAAAGTCAGGAATACATACACTTGGCCATTTTACAGAGATAGGAAGGCAAATCATAGATATTCAGAGACTAGGAGACAGAAGACCAGCATGAAGCTAGTGAGTGTGCCTAGCCAGCCTCCCAGCACCCAGTTCAGTGCTGTGGTCTATGGTCGTTGTAATATCTGCAGTAACTCTTATTAAGTCGTTTTGTAAAAAGGAGAACATTGATTTTTTATAAATATATATATGTCCCTAAAAAGAATGCTGTTAAAATAACTGATAGAAGAGAAAATAAAGTAGTCTAACAATTTGAGGATTCTCTGCCAAACCATAGTTTTCTAAATCACTCTAATCCTTTATTTATATATAAATTAAGCATCTGAGGCACTCCCTCTCTTTTTTATCTCTACTTCAGTATTGTTGGGCATATGATATACAATAGGGAAATGCACAAACCTAAGTATTCTTGAAATTCTCAGGATATGTCCCTTCCAAGTAGCCAGGATCTGCTGTCCCCTTAATATATGACATGCACAAGTGATTAGGGCCTGGCTCAAGCAAAGAAGTAGTACTTAGCTACCATGCTTTGTAGGGCTGATATGGATTTTAAGATGTCTGTATGTGAGTATCTGTTGTATTTTTCAACCTATAATAAAGGATATAATATTAATTTTTCTTCTGTTGGCATGATCAAAAATTATAACATTCAATAACTACTGATCTGTTTTCTCTGTCATTACTCTTCAGTCATTGTGTAGTTTTCTTATTAAATGGACCATAAAGAATAAGACTTTTCATAAGGATTTTTTTTCACTCCTAGTTTCTCTTTAGTTTCTTTAACACATCTCCCTGTGGTCTAAGGATTTTCATTTGCTATTGTCTTAGCTCTCTACATTTCCTCATTTGAAAATTAATGAAGGTACCATCATTGGAACAGGTCGATCAAAAGAATTACTGTTTTCAAAGTACATAAATATTGCTCATTCATTCATTCATTCAACAAACACTAATGGACCATTACTAATGCTAAATACTGTGCTAGGCACAAGAACACAATTGAGACAAATCCACTACCTTCAAGTCCACAGTGGTGGAATGTGCTGAGAGGCATGAATGCAAACAGGCTAACTCAAGAGAATGAGAAAACTTTTGCGAGAAGACACTTAAGCTGAGTTTCTAGGGGAATACAGTCACGTGTCACTTAACAACAGAGATACATTCTGAGAAATGTGCCATAAGGCAATTTTGTTCTTGTACAAATATCATAGAGTATATTTACACAAACCTACATGGTATAATCTACTACCCCCCTAGACTAGGGACTACTGTTTCATATGCAGCCCATCATTGATTGAAATACACAGGCGTTATGAGGTGCATGACTCTATGTAGGGACTAACCAAATGGAGAAGAAAGGATGCTCATAAAAAAGGAACCATATAAAGATGAGAGCAACGCTGGAGAAATGTAAGCAGCCTATATGGGATTCGGGGGGCACATGCAGGGGAGGGAATAGTAAGAAATTCAACTGGTAGGTCAGGCAGGAGCCAGATCATGAAGGTCACAGGCAGCATTTATCCCAAAGGCTGTGAGTTCTTGCTTATGTAGAAATTAACATAATTAGATTTTTATTTTACAGAAATGACTCTCCGAACTATGCAGGCAATGAATTGAAGGAGAGTAGAGGCTAGGAGGTCAGATGTCTTTACTTGTTTGAGAGTAAATGACCAAAACAGTATTTCCTGCAGAATTAATGCTACCATGTGAATTGAACCTGTTGACTGCTGTGTGTGTAACTTCCCTTTTAATCTCTCTTGAATCTTCCTCTTCCACAGTCTTCCACCACAGCTATCTTTATTAATCCTGTGATGTGTCTTGATTGGAGCTATTTTCCATGTAGTTGATATTTTGTTTCCCCACCACTCAAACTTAAATTCCCTCATCTAGCTCGTCTTCCATTTTGGACTTGGTGAATTGCCATGGATCATTGGCTCCCCATAAAAAATAAGTTATGAACCTTGGAGAGAAGTTGTTCCCGAAGCTGAAGCCAGACCCTTGAGACTGAACTTTACTTGGTCTAAGAAGATATCAGTAAAAGAACTTTTATTCCAAATTACAGGAAAAATATTATACTTACATTTACTAAGCATTTCCATATTTCAATTTAAACTGACTCATATCTTCTAGATCTATCTATCTGACTCCTTTAATAACACTCCCCCGGGTATGTCTTTAGCCTAAAGACTCTCAGGTCTTATGCAACTGTTTGATTTCACCCTCCTCCTCCCCTGGGAAGATTTAAAGTGGAAATATGTAACATAAACATAAAGTCTTAAATCTTATCCTACTAATTTGATAATGATAATACCAAAAAACCATCTTGGGTCTTGGTCTCTTGCATTAAACAAACAGACTCGAGATTTATAACAACATAACACAACACACTATATAGGTCATAGGCATCTTGAGTCATATCATATAAAATAAAGTATTTTTAGATGTCATTTTTAAGGAAAGGTCAACCAACAGGGCTATATAGAGAAACCAGAATGATCCTTCCTTTTATGGTTTAGTTTCTACTGGGAAGAATTTTTTTTTTTAATAGTCTGGAATTTGCCTTTGCATTTTCCATTTTTGACTAAAAACACAAGCCATGGGGATACAAAGACTGACCTTCAGACTTTCTCCCATTGGTTTCTGCAGGAGCCGGCAAGTCCATGTGCAAGGCTGTGAGAAAGCAAAGGCACTTTCTGAGATCTGTTTGGCAATGGGTAGATCTCCTCCCCAGCGATGACCCACTCATCTTATGGGGAAGTTTGATAAGTGCATACTAGCAGTCAAAGGGTCCTCAAGCCTTAGAAATGATATGTGTGGGAAAAGAGGCTCCCACCATCACCTCCAATAGTTACTACCCTTATAACCATCAAACGTTTGACCATTTCAGATCCTGTGGGTGTGATGCTCTTTCTCAAGGACTAACACAAATCTCTGAAGGAGCCAGGAGGCCCGGCTTGCCAGATAAAGTGACAAGAGTTTGCTCTCTATTTTGATACCATATGGGCCCATCTGAGCACCCCATATCAAGGGAAATAAATATTCTAAAATGATGGGATGAGCTAGGGCTCTGTTTCATTTTTATTTAAAACAATGAACAACTTGGAAATTAAACATAGCCAACATCGGTTTAAATAGAAGGAAATGTTAAGGCACTGTATCCCATGGTAGAATCAGATGCTCTTTCCTGCTTTTCAAGTGTGAGTGTTTGGTGAAGGATCCCATGACTTGAAGAAGGCAGAGGAGGTTTGGGATGAGACCCCATCTAATAAGGGTCATCTCTGAAAACGTCTGATTATCTCTGGGAATGCTATCTCCTTGCTAAAAGCCTGTGGTTAGATTAATGCTAGCGTTTCAAAATCTGCTTGACCCAATGGTGGGCAGTCAGGAAAGGAATGTGTTTTCTGTTTATCTCTTTATGGCAGAAATGTTCATCACAGAAACATACAGAGGTCCCAGCTTGGGCAGGGCCTGGAAGTTGTACAGTCTGCAGTCTATATGACACACATACATACGGTGTGTGTGAATATACACACCAGCTCTGGAATGAAAAAGAACTAAGCCTGCGAGCACAGCCAGTTGCCGGCATTAGTCAATGTTTCAGTCCCTTTCTTTGGTTTGATAACAGGTCAATCCTGCCACATTGTTGGGAGAGGACATTTTACCACCCCCTTTGCTTTATCTCCCAGGAATGCAGTTTGAGTTGTGTCTCTTCCTTGACAGCTCGGACCTCAGTAAATTACCAGGGTCTTGACCCAAGAGATGCAGAAGTCCGCAGCGATTTCTCAGTCTCCTATCTAAAAATGTGTTTACATTTCTTGAACTCTGGCTGACTGATTCATTCTCCTGGTGTTGTAAGAACTTTCCTTATGCATTAGAATTAAAAGTTTCATTTTTAAGAGATCCATGGTTCCTTCCAAGCCACAGTGAAGTGAATCTCATCACAACACAATTCTATTGAGCTGAATTTGTCCAGAGGATGGATTATAGCCAAGCAGCTGTGATGTGGCAAGCTCCAGTGAGGCTAACAGCAGGCAGTGTGATGAAGAACAGAAAGTGGGAGATGCTAAATTAGGAGATGTGGGTTATGGTCCTAGACTTGGGTTATTTCAAGCTGTGGCCTTGAACCAACCATACAAGAAGAATTTCAGTAAGGAATGTGCAGAAGTCATTTTCAAAGAAGACAGGAGAGAACGATGAGAAACAGCAGAAAACGGAAGTTCAACCCACAAAGAATAAGCAGAGGTTTCAGATTAAAAGGACCAAGATACAGGGTCACCTATAGCAATAGGCTCTTAAAAGAGCTACATATGAGTTCCAAGTGTGGGAAGAACTTTTTGTTGGACCCTGGTCTCACAAAGAAGACTAATATCCTCATCAGTAGAGCCATGTGCTTAGCAAAATCTGTTCTTCAAATAAACATTCCTTCATAAACATTACATTTACTTTCTTTCGGGGGAAAAAAAAAAAAGCAAAATAAATCTTACCCTTTGGCAGCATGGGGTTTGCGTCACAGAATGTTGGGCTCAAATCCTTACTCACAATCTTACTATTTGTACAAACTTGAGTAAGTTTCTTTATGTTTTGAGACTCAGCCTCCATAATAACACAACCAGGAGGAGAATTGTGTGGATCATGCATGTGGGTGTCTGCTTGGCGCCTGCTTCATGGTGGTGCCATGAATTTTATTACCCCCTCCCACCAGCCCCATTTTGGCCTTAGCCTTGGCCTCTATTTGCTTCATTTTTCCACTTCTCCTGTTGCCCCTCCACATTATGAGGGAAAAGCGATGTCTGTGATCTCTCCATCTGGAAGTTAATCGTGGAAAATTTATAGCCAACAGCACCAGCAGACTTTTTCCCCATCAATATTTCCTTTTTAATTTTAGCTTTATCTGAATTTTAGTAGCACAAAGAATTTTCTTTTGTTCTTTTAAAGAGCAATCCAAACTAGAAAAATAGAAATTTGAATAAAAGGTCTTAGCACTATATTTAACGTGGTCTTTAGACTGCCTATCGAGGTTATGGCTGGTGTTTTATGAAAAAAAATATGAAGACCATAGGTGTAAGTGTGTGTGTATGATCATCCACTTGCGAACTAGGTTTGTGTGTATATGATATATATCACAATTCACAAGACCTAGATCTGATAACGTAATCCTTTTCTGATTTTTACCATAGCAAACACTGAATCCATAATCGGTCTGCACTCGAATCTTAATGAAAACTCACCTTTGATGCAAAAGCCAGAGAAGCAGGTACAGTAATGACTCTTATTGAATGTGAGACTGGGAGTCAGTAATTCTGGGTTCTTGCCCTAGCTTGCTGTGTGACCCTGGGTGAGATTCTTCACCTCTCTGGGCCTCATTTCCCTCATCAATAAAATGAGACAAGTAGACTATAAAATCAGAGGTTCCTTAACTCATAGCCTTGGAATGTCTTAATGCAACTTGGACTGTTTTTTTCTGGCTCTTCATGTATGTGAATAAGCTGAATGGGCCTTTCTCTGACTTCTGCAAAGTCAAAAAGGAAACAAGGAAACAAAAAGTTATCGATGCAGTAGGCTCTAAGACTATGTGCCCATGAACCCATTTTTCCACTGCAATTCTCATAGGGAGAAAAAAATGAGCAATCAAGAAAAAAATGCAGGGTTACCATGAAGAAAGGAGAAAAATGTTTCATCTGGATGGGTTAGGAATATCTATTTGTGGTTCAAAGACAAAGGCTCACAAATATTTATAAGTTTTTTCCTTCACTTGAGGCTTTGAGGCTGGGACTGTCTTCAAATTCACCCTAGAGAGGCAACTCAGGGGAATTCCTAGAACTGCACACCCCTGTCTGGTCTCGGAGTAGCTGAGGCAGAAGCAGCATAGCCCCAGGGCACTCCCTGTCTCCCCCTGATTTGCGACAGCCTAGGGGCCCAAGATCTCTATTTCTCCTTTATCTCTCAACCTCCTGCCACAGCCTGGCTTTCTCCTCTCCCCTTGCACTCATTAAAAAACAATAACAATAAAACTAGTTGTATTTTCATCTGTGTGCCTAACTGGATTCTGAGGAAAGACCTGAATTTTCACTGTTAGAATCTTAAGCCCAGGTCAGGCTTCCACGGAGGTAAAACACAGCAGAAACAATCCTCCTGCTACTAAGGAACCAATGTTTGCCTTTTTTTTTTTTTTTTTTTTTTTCCTGCCTACTTTGGAAACACCCTTTATAGAAGATCTAGAAGCTTCTCTTTTTTAAGAGAATCTGTGACTATATATATAATATATATATAATACACTATATTTTGAAAATTCTGCAACTCCAAAAGTCTTGCAAATACCTCATGTACCCTCAACACTCCAAATTCACACAGCCCACAGTTGTATTTCAGGAGATCTCATATCACCTGTCATAAAAATGGCCAGTCATGTCAAATTAAGTCCTAGACTGAATTATTAACTTTGCACTCAGAAAGAGGAACACTAGACCTAGGGTCTTAAAGTCTAATCCCAGGTTTCCCCTGTGTGGCTGTAGCAAGACGACTTACTCTGAGAATTCCATGCACCTCCTTTGTGAAAAAAGAGGGGCCGTTCCCACCAGAACCAGTTGGTTTGCCTGAATCACAGCGGTCTTATTTCCTTTAGCAGCAGCTCCCAAAAGGAAAGTCATTTAAGGAAAACCAAACAGCCCCATCAATCCTTAAACACAGAAAATCGGGGTAGGTCGAAGGAGATGGAGGTGTCTTCCTGGCCTCCCTACTCTCATACTTCTGAAGGCTAATAGGCCTTCATTAGTCACTGACTTCAATTTTAACTACTTCCTCAACCTTCTGCACATAAATGACTAATTTCATGTTTACTATAAGGCATCTGGAAAGGATTTAGAAACAAATTTCTGCCCAGCAGATCTCGGTTAGGTTCCTTGACAGGCCACTGGCAAATCCAGCAGATTTCTTCCACTAGTGGCCTGCCCACTCTGAAGACTAGGGTAGCACCAAAATTGATCTTTCATCCGCATTCACATTTCTGCTCTTTCCGTTGATTCCCGATTGAATCACCCCCTCCCTTCCCTGGAGTCTGGCCCTATGAGTTCAGTTCACATAAATACTTTCACTTCTTTTTCTTTTTCTTTTTCACCACCGTGCTAACTGAGAGTGGGGGATGGGAAATTCCAAAGGTGGAATATTTGTTCCCACCACTCTTTAACGAGAAGTCACAGGCCTAGATTTGGAAAACAGTCTCTGACGGGTAGGTTAGAGAAAGCCAGCTGGTGCTTGCAGACGTGACGAGGTTCAGGGATTTACCCGGTGCGGAGGCTGCCTCTGGATGCCCCCTACTGGTTGGATTTTAAAACCTCTGCTGCGTGTTTCCTAAGCGGCTGTTCGCTGCGGCGGGAGAAAGGCTTGGGGTCTGCAGCCTCCAATGCTTCCGATGGGAAGCTTCACTCAGTGGGACTCGCTGCTAAGGCACCCCTTCCATCCACCCTGAGCCCAGGATCAGGACCTGGGCTGCAAATCTTTAAGTAGCAAAGAGAATAGAACGCATATCAGCAACTTCTTAGGAGCTGGAGGAGGGGTTAAATCAGGGAAAGAGGGGGAAGAAACTACAAGGGGAAATGTGGAGATGAAAAGAGCAATGAAAAAAAGAAAAAGGAGACAACCAGACATGTTTCAACTCCAAGCTCCCATTTCCTCTTTCAAATGAACTGCCTCCCCACTGTGAACGGAATCAAGTATTTATGAAGGCATTTTTTGCATATTAATAGCTGCAGATGGAGCCTTGCCAGCTCTGAAGTCCTAAAGGTATGGTGCCCTTTTTTTAATGCAGGTCCTTCAAACTCCACCGAATTTGGTATTCTCCTTCACATTTACTTTCCTTTTTGCCTTGTGGCTCCTCCTAAGGCCTTTCATTTGATTAAGGGAAATTAGTTCTTAGGATATATGGTCAGAGACCAAGCACTGCTCTTACCTCCGTAGCTGACATCAATTACTAGAGAAGTTGTTCCCCTTCCCCAGGGCCTCTCTTTGCGGAGGCCGAAGGTGGAGTGAGGTGACCAGCACCTAAAAAGAATATTAAAATTGCAAATGAAAATTCCAGGCAGAAATGCTAACAAATCTATGCTGGGGGATCGAGGGAGTAAAACTTGAAATAAAAATTGCTAACTCCAACAGCATTTCTACCTGTACTTGGTAAAGATCACACTCAATTGTAAAAGAAAAACATTGAGAACAGGCTAGAAAAATAAGCAAAAGACATAAGCAATTCATATCAAAAATAAATCAGAAAACAAATTGTGGTGTGCCCTGGTGGAGCAGCGGTTAGGTCAAGCACCTCCAAAAGAGCCAGCCATATACACCTATTTTTCTGCAAAGTTCAAATTTCAGAGGATGAAACTCTCTAGTCCATCAGGACCCATCTATGTAAGCATGGGACAAGAGGGGCCCTAAGTCCTTGGTTTATGAAGCTGTGAAGGCAGAGAGGTTGTCAGTAAAGCCTATCAAAGTAAAGCTCAAACCTTAATAAGATTTCCCCAGAATCATTGCATCTTTTTGTTTAAATAAGAAAGAAACCATCTCACCAGTTTTCACACTGTCAATTGTCCCCCTTTGTTAGGGAAAGCAAACATCCTTTCTCACTTGCTTTATCTTGGGTTTGGTTTGTTGCTTTGTAGGGATTAGAACTTTGGTTGTGTCCTAAAAATCCTGTTAAACTGGAATTATGTCCCTTTTCCCCATTGCACAAAGTCATTTCTATTACAATTTATATTATCTCTTGAGCACAGGTTTCATGAGTTTACAACTGTATAAATTCATGTGTAATCTTAGGTGTCCTACATTTGCCTCTTTGGGGTTTCAAAGAAGCCTGTAATTCTAGCACACAAGGATTTAGGTTGAATAAACCTGTGTTTACCCCCCCATCTGTTTCCTTGGTGGTTTCACAGATGGTGTTCAAATCCCCTTTCAGGTTTTCGCTTTCAGTACAAAAAAAAAAAAAAAGCCCACCTGTAGACATGCTAAATTTTTAGTCCATGGGTACAAAGATAGCCTTTTGTTTCATTGTCCGTCTAAGTGATACCCTGCCTTCTGTTGAACCTTTTGGTTATAATCTAAAAGAAAGACACACTTTTTTTTTTTTTTAAGAGAGGAAAGAAGGACGGTAGAAGAGGCAGAAGCATAGAAGGAAGCATCTTTATTTGGTTGTTCATTTTGGTTTTTCACCCCATCCCCAGGTCTTGAACCCCAGGGTTTTTGGCCTATAGGCCATCTGCACACCAGTGTCCCAGCTACCTGAGCCACAAGGCCACATCATTTTTTCATATTTGCCTATTACCCTTTGTATCCTTTGTGTTTAGCACAGCTCCTAGCACACGATAGTCACTCAAAAAAAAAAAAAAAAAAAAGCCATTGACAAATCTGTTAACATTAAATCCACGTTCTAAAGAAAAAAGGCCCTTAATCCTTTAAGGAGAATTTGGAGATTACACTTGTTTTATTTTCAGTGATAATAATATGTAAATTCAGCTGACATTTCTCTAATGACAATCTCTACTACTTCCTGCTGTTGGTTGCCTTGATTTGGTATCTCACCCCCTGGAAAAGATGTGGGTCTTGTGCGGGTTGAAAGGACACTAGGCACCTTTCTTGGAGATCGTTTTGAGGCTGATAAAATAGGATTCAGCACTGAGGCCAGGGGAAATAACTGCATTTCCCAATCTAGAGACGTGTACCTCCTACTTCTAAAGGCATTTTAAAAGCATTTTCCCAAGTTTCCATGTTCTTCCTGCTCCCTCCCCTTTGTATCTAGCTTTGATTGTGGAATTTGATTCAAAGGTTTTTTGAAGATCTGAGCAACTTCATTTTCTTGTTCAAACTCACCAGCAGAATTACAGCCCTAAAATTCCACTGATAATTTAAGGATAATTGACTGAGAGGGCTTTGTTTTTCATTACAAAATCAAGGCTTTAAGATTTTGCTGAAAATTGAATTTTCACTACAACTATTGTTTATTCCAGCAAATCCGTATTTCTTGATCTGTTTGGCTGCTAGCTCCAGTCAAATACAACACGTATACCTAATTCTTTATCTTTTTCTTTTAATTATGGAAAATTTCAAGCTCGTGCAAAAGTAGAGACACTGGTATAATGGACCTCCTTCAGGAACCTCTCAAATATTTCAACAATTATGTCCCCATTTTTTGAGAGGGTCTTTTTAAATGAGAACCATGGCTAATGTTTTTGAGGGTTTCTCTGTGCAGAGGTTAGGGTGATCTCCCCTAATCCTCACCCGCACTTTAAAGATGAGAAAAAGTACATCACAAAAGACTGGACCCCATTCAACATATGACCTGCACTTGCAAAGAGGCTACTGGCTTGGGAATCCCACAAAGCTACATTTAGAGCTTCTTCCATGCTGGCTGTGTGATTGTATGCAGATTATTTAACCTCTCTGAGGCAAATTCCCTCTGTTGTAAAGAATAATAATATTTCCATCATGGAGTCATGACAAGGATTAGATGAAACAACATATGGAAAGGGGTTAGCCCAATGCTTGTTCACAGGCAATCTCAATAAATTATAAGAGGAATTATTTTTCTACCCCCCTGCCCTCTGCCTTGAAAACCATTCTAAAACTGAATGTGGAGTTTCTGTACAATCCACACTTTCAGAAGTAGAAAAGGAGAAGCTTAAAGCAAGAATAACTTCATAGAGGATTGTCAGCCAATCTGCTGACCACTTGCCCCTCCTCCATCCTGCCCAACTCCAAGCCCTAACATGAGGCCTCAACCTCCTCCATGCTGCCTGGAAGTTTGTTTCACTGCTTACAATTCTGCCTCCTAGTGATTCCTTTGGGTTTCTTATCTCTCATGGTGATTTTCATTTTTTTAATGTTTTCCACCCTGCACTTAAGGGACCATGGCTAAAGGCCTGGAGGAGGGCTAGTCAGAGAATTTTGGAGCTGGGAACACAGTATCCAGTCAGATCCAACCCCCACAGCACAGGGCTGCCCAGGAAAACTTAGAGGTCAGAGGACAGGAGGGCCCAGTGGAGGAGAGGGGGTCAGGAAAGAAAGAGAAAGAACATTTTTCTTTTTCTTCCCCCAGCCCTCTGTGACCAGGGCTAGTTCAGCTCCTTAGTCCAGCTAAATTATGAGTGAGATAAGTTTTTATGGACCAGTGTGAGAATCACATTTCGATGGGTAACATTCCTCTTTTCTAGGGAAAATTGACTGTTTTAAAATAGAATCAGTTTGCAAATTGAGACTGCCATCTCTCTGTTATCAGATTGGAAAAGTCACACCAGCCCCAACATAATTAGGAAGTCCCACAGTTTGGGTCAGAAGCAGCTAAAGACTAGTTCAGATTTCCCACCCTGGACCCTACCACCTCCTATCTTCCAGTCTGATATAGGATGTGTCAGCTCTCAACTACAACTAGTTTCTATCTCCCCTGGGGCAGAAGAGATCACTATTTTGGCTTAAATTTTTTTTTCTCCTCCAGCTCTGGCTAAACCAGATAAACAATGATTCTGTTGTGTCAACAAAGCACTTAATTAAACTGAGAACAATTATGAATTAGAACTCAGGGATAAGATTTGCTTTGAGATAGTAGAAGCCCTGGAATTTAGGTGTCCCAAGTTTCATTGTTCAAAAGCTGCTTGAGGAGAAGAGTGAGGTTTACCCCATTTTCTAGGTAAGGAAACTGAGGTAGGCACAGAAAGTTTAATGACCTGCCATAAGTTACTTCACAAAAGCTAAGACTGAAGGTTGCAGGGGCTCTCTTCCTAGTCTCCTGTTTGCTTGCTATTGGGTTAATTTGCTAGACACTGGGAAGAATGTAAACTTTCTTTCCATACAGCTGGCTTGCAACCAAATTGTATCCTCACCAGCCCTCCTCATAGAACCCCCTTAAATGTCCACTCAGTTCACTTCACCAGCACAAACTTGCCTCTAGAACATTAAAGGGAGCCAAGATGTCAGGGGGCCAAGAGGAACAATATGAAGTCAGGTGACCAGCATGCAGACAACTGGGCAGAACTGTGGATAGAACCATGCTCTGGTTTGGGGTCCCTCCTCCTCAGAAAAAGGCTGTCTGGGCAGGCTGGGTTCTTGAGCTGGGATCCTGACAGTCCGCAGAGGAACTTAGACTCACACAAGGTCTCCAAGCGGGACTTGGGGGTGGGCAGGTGGCTGACCTTGCACAGGTTGGGGCCCCTCCAAGTTAGCCTGAGTTGATAGAGCACACAAAACCACCAGCCTACTCATGTCCCTTCTCCAGGCAGCCAAGTCATAGGGAGCCCCAAGAGTTCCATGCCCCGCTCTGCACCGCCTGTGCCCCCATTCCCACTGCCCACTGTTAGTCCCACTGGCTGCCATGACTAAGAAATAACAGGACAAGAACAGTGGAACTTGCCAGGCACTCCACCCCATAGCTTCAGATAGGAGTGGTCCTTTCCAGGATTGGTCCCCACCTACCCAACGGGGTAAAGGAAAGCTCAGAATCCCAGCCCTCCTTCCTCCAGCCCCAGTGACAAAATCTCTCAGATCTGTCCATCCCCACTGAGATGGAGAGTCCCTTCTCTAGCCCCATCCCCCCAGGAAGTGAAAGGACAGACTCTCAGCCAAAGAGCGGGGTCTGGTGGTCCAAAGGAGAGACTGGCTCTTTCCCTTTTGTTTGCTCACAGGAGGGGACAGGTGCCCTGTGTGCACAGAGGTTTCATATGACAGTTTGACAGGCCACATAAGGGTTCCAGCAAAGGCCTCCTGACCCTGGTCTCCTTGCATTAAGATAATGGTGGGGTGTGCGCCCCAGCACATTTCAGATCTTGGCTACAAAGGCCCTCCTTCCTTTGGTTTTCTTCCTCCATCTCAGCTTGCCCACAGGTTCCCAGAGACTCTTGGCAACTTACTCTCAGGCAGAATGAAGTTGTGAGCTGCGTGGGAGGCAGTTAGACAAGTGAGAGTGTTGCAGCCTCTTTAATGAGGGACAATAGCTCTTCTTGAAGCCATTAAACCGCAGCTACAGAGATGGGGAACCCCACTCTGAAAGGAGTGGGAGAAGTAAGAGAAGGGCCTGAGACGCCTACAAGAGAGATCCGTATCTTGGTGGCGCCGTGGGTGGAGGTCGAGATGGTTGGGTTTAGAATCTCCTTTCCTTCTTACGCTGAGATCCCAATGACTGTAGAGCCAGCCCGAGATGGAGGCCCTGCAAAATACACAAGGAAAACTGATTGGGGAGAAGGGGTTCTCCTTGAGTTTATCGCTCAGATTTCATAATCCAAGAGCAAGAAAGGAGATGATATTTATTTAAGGAGTGCCCTCTGTACCTTTTGCTACATTATATTTGCATATATACAGTAGAGCTCTCTTTTGTTCTGGCTTTCAACTGAATCACAATATGTTTACAGCAAGATAATAATCCTGGATTTTCCATGGCTCAGTCTGTCAGAGTATAAGATTAGCTCTTGAATTCATTAGCAGCCATCTCCTTTTAAATGTCAGATAACTTTTTAAATGCCAAGTACTTATGCAACACCTTCTATGCAATTCAAATCAGCTTTACCAAATTAACTCATTAATCTTTATTGTTTCATTTACTGAAGAGGAAGGCTTCCAGGTGTTTTTAGCAAAATGGAAAAATATTGATGTTTTTACCAGGTGAGGTTTTGATTTTCTGCTAAACATTTTACCCATCAGTTCTGCAATCTTTCCCACTAAAGCATGTACATAAAAAAACAAAAAATGTCAGGCATCTCTACTTCCTTCTTTTCCCCCCATTTTCCTCCCCTCTCTTTAACCTGGAGTCTTCTCCCACACCCCAGCGACCTTGATAACTGTTTACTATTCATTCTGCTGTCCTCACTCTCAGAATAACCCAAGAGCAGCAAATGCCAATTACGATGGTTCTACCACCCAGAAATCAGAGGAGTAGACAGGTCCCTGTGGTTCAGGCAGCTGAAATGACTGGGTTGTGGACTGTGTAAAGCTCAGAGACCAGGGACTGGGGTGGGTGGGGGGGTTTGGGAACCAAAATAAACCAAATATATAAAGATGCTCTTATTTCTCTTCCTTCCTTCTCTTTAAAAACAAAACAAAATCAGAAATCATAGGATCTGGGGTGGAGCCCAGAAAGCTGGCAAAAAAGGCCTGGACGTTAGGAATTCTATTTTCCTTTCCAAAAAAAATTCCCTGCCTGGTTTTATACCCTATTAATCAGATACAGGCTACAATGACTGCTAAATATAAATCCTTCTTGTCATCCAACTCCAGGTGCAAATGTCACCTCTTCAGAGAAGTCTTCCCTGAACCCCCACAGACTAGCCCCACCCCTCACCATCAACCTCTTTCCTCTCACCAGTCCGTTGTCCTAACAGATTTATCACTGTCTAAAGAGATCTGTTTGTTTACGTGCATGTTCGTCTGACTCATACAATGTCACCCAGTATATATGAATTTAATGAAGAAATGAAAAACCACCCCCCAATGTATGGCTTTCTTTCCTGGTTTTACTTTTCTTACTTTTTTCTCCTCATCACTTCTTCCCAGAATCTTCTTTGTATAGTCAATCTTTCCTTTCCTCCTGTCTCCTCAACCTTCTTTGGTAGAACACTTGAACACACTAAGCAAAAACAATACTTCACCTTCCACTGATTACAGAACCTTCTCCTGAAAACATTCCATCAAGCTAGAATTGATAGCCCCTAAACATTAGGGAGAAAAGCCATATAGTCGAGAGAATTGTTTATCCAAAGATTTTATAGTCCAAGTGACTTGAAGGATCTTTCTTCAAAGTCTCTCAACTCTCCACTCTTCAATCTGAGACCCACATCAGGAGTTCAAGTAATTCCAGCCTTTGGAACTGATCCTGACTAGGTTCCTTATCTTCTCATGGAACACAAAAATCTTCCCTTAGAGATAATGGAGAAATTTCCCTCAAATAAGAATTGTCTGATTTCGATTCATGCATGATTTTGGAAGCTAAAAAGCT
Organism: Solenodon paradoxus; assembly: GCA_004363575.1. NCBI lineage: Eukaryota > Metazoa > Chordata > Mammalia > Eulipotyphla > Solenodontidae > Solenodon > Solenodon paradoxus. The sequence continues at coordinate 20,819 of RJWH01003280.1, read as the reverse complement.
TAAAATGTGTTGTCCGATTCTAGCTGGACCAAATGCTTCCATTTGATCTAGAAATGGAAAAGGGTTGTCTCACACCAAGAGGCTAATCAGATATATAGCTGAGGTGACAAAAACTGTGTATGTATTTATCCAGATCTATTTCTCCATGAGAAAGAGCTATCTCATTCCAAGAAGCTAATCAAATAGATGGCTGTTATGACAATAAAAAATAGATATGTATTTGTCCAGAAAACTTCATTATCTCTAGGCACATTTCTAAACAAAGGAAAAGGGTGTGTGTGTTCATAAGGATGATAGCCATTTGTGAGGGAACCACCATCTCTTAATTCATCATTAATATTTAAAAGTAATATAAATGTTTTGGGAGGGAGAGATTATGACTGCCCAGAGAGACAGACATCTGAGAGTTAGTCTCCTAGAAAATATGGAAATGATCAAATCCACACCCAGGGTGATCTCATGGCACACTAATGTATGCAGCCCCAGCAAATCAATCTGAAAATAACTGAAAAATAACAAATAACGTCCCTCTTTAGTTATGAGGAGCTGGTGCCTCGCAGCGAACCGGCTTCTGGAGGTCAGCACATACTTCATTGGCCCTCCCTATTTTTAACTGAAGTGCACCATGACCCAGGGCTTGCCCCCGATGTGATCATTACTCTTTTGTTCAATGTGTAAAATGTGCATTCATTCCCAGACCCTTGCCAGGCACTGCTGGTACAATGGGAACAGGACAGTGTGGTTTCTGCGCTCATGGAGCTTGCAGTGTAGCAGGGAGGAGAGGTAACTGGCCAGTGTGAGCATCCATCTGAGCAATGGTGGAAAGTGCTCAAGGCTCTGGGACATCATGGAAGGCACAGATGATCCACAAGGATGAGGAGGCAATAAAGGAGTGTGTTCCCAGGAGAGGGAAGGGCATGTGTGAATGCCTTGCTCCAGATTAGAGGTCATTATTAATGACTGCAGGTTCTTGTCTCACAGTGGGGTGAGCACTTCCCACAGAGAGCCTCACACAACTTTACCTCACCTTCTTCCAAGCTTTACTCAAGCATTGTTTCTTGTAGAGGCCTTCCCTGACCGCTCTGCTTGAATTGCAGCCTCCACCTTCATCCCCAGCTATTTCTTACTCCCCTCTCTGCTTTATTTTCTCCCATCTCACAAGGCTCCTTCAGACATAATTTGCATCCCACTTGCTTGCTGATTATCTCTTCCTCCTCTGTGGAAGGTGTGTGCAGTTTTCATGAGAGCAGAAACTTCTCTCTGCTTCTTGCACTGTTATGTCTCCTCTGCCAGGCATTGAAAGGTTCTCAATAAATATTTGTTGAATGACTAAATGAGGCAGGAGAGACAATCCAGGGCCAGACAGACAGGGTTTTGTAAATCTTGTAAATGGGTAGACCTTCTTTCTGAGGCCCATGGTCTTTGATGGTTTTAAGCCAAGGAGTGATATGGTCCAGTTTGCATCTTAGAAAGATCACCCAGGTTTCAGTATGGGGCCTGGGCAGAAAAGTAACTTCAGATCAAGCTTTGCAGTGTTCTGAAAGATGACACCATCTGTGTGTGCTGGTGACAGGACAGCATGTGGCCCAAAAGACTCCTCTATTACTCCCTTCTTTCCCTGTCTGCTAGATTGGTTCAACTCATTGTCCCAAACACATCAAGTACACATTCTGCTTGGAAATAAAACTGGAATCTTGCTATAATTTCGTTACCTGCAAGACAGATTTGATAACTATTCAAAGAAACCAAAAGTATAAAAAAAAATCTTAAAAAGGGAGTCTTGGGCAGACAGTGATTTTAGCTTTGCCAATTACTAGCTCTGTAGCTTTGGGCAAGTACTTACACTCCCAGAGTCTCTGATTTCTTGCCTATGAAATGGGAACAACAATACCTGCTTCCCAGGCTTAGGTAAAATGATTACAACCCTGAGACATAGTAAGGTCCTTCTTCTCACGTCCCCGTTAACACCGACCCCAGGAATGAATGAATACCCAGTCTCAGATTATTCTCTCTACATCTGAGTCCTCTGTGTCTCCAATGATAAAAATAGGTGTTACTATTAATGCTCCAACAATGAAAAATTGCTTTCTATAAATATTTGGGAATTCAGACTAGTTCTTGTCAGCTTGTATATCATGCCTGTGAAAGCTGAGCTTTCTGCTTCTCTTCACAGGGAGCCCCACAGTCCATGGAGGCAGCAGCTCAGAAGACAGATGAACCTCAAAGTTGTATAAATAACGGACTGATGTGTTCAAACAAAAAAGAATTTTACACGCGCAAGCTGCACATCGACATGACATCGTTCCTGAAGGTGATCTCACACTGAGAGACAAGTGGTTTTATAGACACAGACATGGCATTCCAGTTAATACACTTCTGCATGGTACAAAAACAGCTTCAGAAGTCCCTCAGAGTTCCTGCTTTATCAGAAGGGACAGAAAATAGACAGTTTGCAGCACATGAAGAAAGAACAAATTAGGACAGTAATCACAGCCAGTCATCGGGGACAAATCAGTTGGGTGTCTGATTTGGCTGGTGGGGGACAAGGATAAGAGATGGACTAGGATAACCTTGAACCACCTCATAAAATAGGCAAATGTAATTCATTTTATCTTAACTGTTGCTAAAATAATTGTTACTGTTTTATCACTATGACTTGGTAGAGCTGATTTCCTACTGTTGAGAAGACTGGTTCATGAGTTAACTATTTAGAAGTCAACTGCAAATCATTTCCTGCATGTCTGACCCTGCCATCTGTTCTCTAAGAGTCCATCACTCTCCAGAGCTCAGTTTCACCTCTGATTAAGGGTACCAAGGGTTCCTGTGTTGGGGATGTCATTTGTCCATCTTTGCAATACTCCCTCCTGCCCCAGCATCTAACACAGCACATGACGTATAGAAGGTGCTCACTAAATGATCCATAAATTGACCTTCCTTTTCATTCCTCAGTCTGCTGGCTTAGGGCCCTTTTCCCTCCTCAGAGCTGAATGACTAGAAGTAAATGACCACGGAGTAGAAGAAATTGAGCAGAAACAAAGCCAGGCTTGGCATGGAAAGATCTCAGATCCTTTATACTAACTAGAGGACCACATCCCAGACCTTTGATAAGTGACTGGGAAAGATAGAAACAGAGGAAAGGAGACCAAATACTTCCAGTCTCAATGCCCAAGCAAGCAGAAAATGAAGACTCCGCCTCAGCCCCACCATCTACTGTAGTGAACTCCAACAGCCCACAGCCCCTGTGAGGACCATGCAAGGCACCACCATAGCCACCCTCTAGGAAGAAGTCAGAAGAAAAAGAGTCATGGTGCTAATACAAGGCAGAGAAGAAAGTCATGTCAAAATCTAAATTCCACCCCCAAACAAAACCCGAATGACATAAAGAGAGAAACATGCCAAGAACTCCCCAGAGAAGAAACTCATTGACACTGGTTGGTATACTCTAACAGATAAGGAATCCAAAATAATATTTATAAAAAAGCTGAATGAGATACAAGAGGCATAGTCAAATACCCAAAGGCAAGTGGAAGACTTTAGAGAGGAACTAACAGATCAAAAGGTGTACTTTACCAAGGAGATAGAGGCTCTAAAAAAAAAAAAAGTCCTAATATAAATTCTAGAGATAAAAAATACAGTGAACAAATTGAAGATAAACATGGAAAACTCCAAAAGTAGAATCAATCTTGCAGAGTACCAAATCCCAGAAATTGAAGACAAGCTCAGAAAGGAGATCTTCATGGAAGGGAAGAGAGAAACAAGATTGAGAAAAAATGAAGAAACCCTGTAAGAAATATCAGACACTATGAGAAGAACAAACTTAAGAATTATAGGTGTTCCAGAAGGAGAGGAGATGGAGAAAGGAGCAGAAAACTTACTTAAAGAAGTACTAGCTGAGAGCTTCCCACGCTAATCACAAAAAGTAGCCATGGAAGGAAATCCAAGAAGCTGACAGAATGTCAAAATTATAAATGTAAAAAGACCTACCCTAAGACACATCATAATAAAACTAGCAAAGGCCAATGATAAAGAAAAATTACTCAAGGATACTAGAGAAAAAAGAAACATAACATACAAAGTTGTATCCTTCGGGCTAATATCAGACTTCTCAGCAGAAACACTACAGACCAGGAGAGAGTGAAACAACATATTCAATATATTAAAAGACAAAAACTAACAGCTGAGAATACTCTACCCTGCAAAAGTATTCAAATGTGATGGAGAAAAAAAGATCTTAAAAGATCAACAAAAGTTAATGGATTTTTCCATCACCAAGCCTGCCTTTCCAGAAATACAGGAAGGGGTTCTACAATATGTAAATTGAAAACAAAGAGCCACCAACCCCCAAGAATGGTAACAAACAGTAAAACAAAATCAGAAACAAAGACAGGAACAAGAGAGACCAACAACAACAACAAAAAACAGTAAAGGGGGAAAGAAAAACATAGAGTCTGTATGGACATATAAACATGAAAGATTATCATAGAGCCATAAAGTTAGAAACAATTCGCCCAGTAGCCATAAAAGCCAATCCTAAAGAAATACATATCTGGGGAGAAGACAAAACTGAAAGAATAACATTAAAAACCATCCAGAGGAAATATCAAATAAAAACAAATGGAAAAAGAAGCAACTGAGACAGAAAACAAATGTTCAAAGGATAGTAATAAAGCATTGCATGTCAATTACCACCCTAAATGAGAACAGACTGAAATCACTAATCAAAAGACGTAAGATGACTGGATCAAAAAACAGGACCCACTGATATTATGCCTACAAGAAACACATATCACGGCATCCCTGGTGGCCTAGCAGGCTAGTACCCTGGAAGCAGACCCACATACATCTCAAGAAGACCCGGGACCAGGGTGAACAACCAATGTAAACAACTAAATAAAAATAAGTGAAGTGTTTCTTCCTCCTCTCTCTCCCTAAAGAAAGAAAGAAAGAAAGGGATGGGAGGGAGAAACTCATATCAGATTCAAAGACATACATGGGTGGAAAATCAAGGGCTATAGAAAAATTTATCACAGTAACAGGGATGAAAGGAAATCAGGAACTGCAATACTAATATCAGACAAAATAAATTATTACCTAAAAAGTATAACATGAGGCAAGGATGGCTTTACACTATGGTCAAGGGGGTAATGCATGTAATTCATCATGAAGTAACTATCATTAACATATATGCACCCAATGCCGAACCAAATACCGACAGAAATAAAGGGAGATATTGACAGTAACACAACAGAAGTAGGGGACGTTAATATCCTGCCTATATGAGTAGATACAGTCGTCCCTCGCTATATCGCAGTTCACTTCTCGCGTCTTCACTGTATCGCAGGTTTTTTAAGAATATATACCTAATTCAGTATCGTGGAATTTTCGCTATATCGTGGGATTTTGCGGTATATGTACACTTCACTAGTGAATACCCACATACAATTTTATATGTTGTTAAAATTACGTAGGTTTAAGAGTGTAGAAAGTGTTTATAAGAGTGTGGGAAAGGTTAGTAAGAGTGTGGGAAGGGCTTATAGGAGAGTAGGAAGGGCTTATAAAGCCTTAAAATATATATAAATAATAAAATAAATTATAACGCTGCTACTTCATGAATTTTCACCTATCACAGGAGTCTCTGGAACATAACTCCCGCGGTAGGTGAGGAATTACCGTAGATCATCCTGGCAGAAAATCAACAAAGAAATAAAGACCCAAAATGTAACAATAGAGCATAGAGATCTAACAGATATATCCAGTGTTCTACCTCAACAAAAAAGAATTTGCATTCTTCTCAAGTGTACATGGACCATTTTAAAGGATAGACCATATCCTAAGACATAAAACAAGTTTCAGTAAATTTAACAAAATTGAAATTATAGAAAAAAATCTTCTTCAACCACAAGGGGGTGAAACTAGAAATGAAGCAGAAAAACTGCAAAGATATGACTATTGAACAGCATGCTTCTAAACAACTTCTAAGTCATTAATGAAATTAAGCTTTATCTGGAAACAAATGAAAATCAGGAGACAAGCTACTAGAACACGTGGGATGCCGCAAAAGCAGTTCTGAAAGAAAAGATTATAACCAAACAAGCACACATCAAAAACCAAGAGACAGCCAAAATTAAATATCTAGCCACCTGAAAAACAAGGGAAGAAAAGCAAAAACCAAAAATTAGCAGAAGGAAGGAAATGATGAAAATAAGATTAGAAACATGTGAAATTGAAAACAAAACCAAAAAAAAATCCAAAAGATCAGTGAAACCAAGAGCTAGCTCTTTGAGAAAATAAACAAAATTAATAGACCACCCTTAACAGACTCATGAAATAAGAGAGGAAACCCTATTAACAAGTATCAGAAATGAAAAAGATGAGATTACAACAGATATCACAAAAAAAGGAGTGTAAGAAATTATCATGAGTAACTATATGCCAACAAATTCTTGAATTGTGAAGAAATGACAGATGTTGCGATTCCTATAATCTCCCAAAATGAAATCAGGAAGACATAAATAACTTGGAAAGACCAATCCCAAGCAGAGAAATTGAAATGGGAACCCAAAGTCTCCTAAAATAACAAGAGCTCAGAACCAGATGCCTTCTTTAGAGAATGCTATCAAATTTTAAAAGAAGAGGTAGTACCCATCTTCCTTAAACTTTCATAAAATTGAAGATGAGGGGAAACTCTCAAATACATTCTAAGTTTGACATTACCTTGATTCCAAAATTAAACAAAACAGCACACAAAAAAAGAAAATTACTGATCAATATCATTGATAACTAAAGACAGAAAAATCATCACAAAATCCTGGCAAACCAAATTTAATAGCATATTTAAAATTGATACACAATGATGAATTGAGATTTATTCCAGGGATGCAAGAATAATTCAACATATGCAAATCAATCAATGTAATACATCATGTCAACAGAGGGAAAATCCACAATCATCTGACCATATCAATAGATGCAAAACATTTGACAAGATTCAATATCCATTAATGATTAAAAAGAAACCCTCATCAAACTAGAAATAAAAAGCACATGCCTCAACATAATAAAAGCAATATATGTCAAGATTTGGAAGTCTTGGCCAGAGCAAGAAAAGGACATTAAAGGAATTAAATTAGAAAAGAAAAAAATAAACCTATCATTATTTGAAGATGATGTATCTAGAAAATCCTAAAGTCTACCAAAAAGCCACTGGAAACAATAAATGAATACAGGAGAGTGGCAGGGTATAAAAATCAACACACAAAAAATCAGTAACATTCCTATATGTAAACAAAGAAGTAAAGGAAAAAAGAAATTAAGAAATATATCTCCTTCACAATAGCACCAAAACAGATAAAATTCCTGGGAATAAACTTTAAAAAGGGAGGTGAAACACATATACAATGAAAACTACAAACCTTAACAAAAGAAATAGAAGACACAAAGAAATGGAATAATATTCCATGCTCGTGGATTGGAAGAATTAACCTAGCAAAAATGGCCATCCTACCCAAAGAACATACAGATTTAATGCAATTCCCATCAAAATTCCAGGAACGTTCTTCAAGGAAATTGAACAAACTATACTGAAAAGTTAATATGGAACCACAAATAGTCTTGGATAACCTCAGAAAAGAGAAGAAGAGCATAGGAATCACATGCCCTGTCTTTTAAACAATACTACAGAGTGATAATCATCAAAACAGTATGGTAATAGAGCAAAAGCAGACACACAGACCAGTAAAATAAAATTGAGAGCCCTGAATAAAACCATACCTACACTGACAGTTAATCCATGACAAAAGAACCAAGAGCATACAATGCAAAAGATTGTGCTCAGAAAACTGGACAGACACCTGCAAAAATAAATAAATAAATTAGATTACTCTTTAGTGTCATACACAAAAGTTAACTCAAAATGGATCAAAGACATGGAAATAAGTCCTGAGACCATAAAATACATAAAAGAAAATGCAGGAAAAATGCAGGATGTCAGCCTCCAAGATGTATTTGAAGAAGAGACACCTATGGCAAAAGCAACTAAAGTAAAACTAAACAGTTGGAACCAGATCAAACTAAAAAGCTCTGTATACCACTGAAACATAAAAGGTAACTCATGAAATGGGAGATATTTGCACAACATACATCAGACAAGAGTTTAGCCACCAATATATATAAAGAGTCCCTATACCTCAACAACAAAAAAGCAAATGACCCACTAAAAAAATAGGTAGAATATCTAAAGAAGACACACAGAAGGTGTACAAACACATGAAAATATACTCTACATCATCACCAGAGAAATAAATATCACAACTTATAAGTAAATTAAATTATTAAAAAAAAACAATGAGTTATCACCTCATACCATTGAGAATGGCCTTTATAAAAAAGATTAGAAACAATAAATGTTGGTGATATATAGAGAAAAAGGAACCCTCCTAACTGTTGGTGAGAATATAAATTAGAGCAACCTCTTTGGAATGCAGCATGGAGAGTCCTAAAAGAATTAAAATGAATCTGCAAAAACTCTGATCAGAAAAATATCTGCACCCCTATGTTCAGAGCAGCATAATTCACAATAGACAAACATGCAAACAACCTAAGAGCCCATCAGTAGATGACTGGAAAAAGAACCTATGGTCTGTATACTCAATGAAATTCTATGTAACTGGGAAAGAAATATGAAATAATGCTCTTTGCAACAACCTGGATGGAACAGAAAGGGATCATCTTTAGAAAAATAGACCAGAAAGAAAAAGAGAAGTACAGGATGGTTTCACTCATGTGGAATTTAAAGAAACAAAACACACGAACAGACAAATTCCAAGAAAATTCACAGGACCCAAGACTTGGCTATCAGGGAAGTGGGGGCAAGTGGAGCAGGGAAGCAGGAGGGAGCAAGGTGATGGTAAAGGGCGCTGGAACCCCGGTGGCAGTGTGGTGGAATACACACATACTGAGGTGTGCGATTTCAATATCCTAAAATGCGTAGAGCAAGGTAAACAAAAGAACTTATAAAATTATTATCTTAAAAAAGAGGCCAAATGCTTGAGGGATTTATGTTGGTGGCACTATTTAGTGCTGCAGACTGGCAGGGACTTAAGAGGTCATGAAGGTCACCTTCCTCCTCAGTTATTCCAGATTCTCTAGTTGTTCCTTCTCTGGGCTACCCCAGGACCAGTTCTGAAAGGCGGGGTTCCGATTAAGAGTCATATTTGCCCTAAGTCTGTCTCTCTCCAGGACTGGGATCTGATTTCCTCTACTTTCCTCAGTTCTTTGCCTCATGGTGGCAATATGGTCACCGGCTTCTCTTTTCAAGATCTAGCTGAAAACTACATCTGATTGCCCAAGTCAGGTCACCAGCCCATGACCAAATGAGTCACCATGGTCAGGAGAAGGAATACACACATTGGCCTACCCTAGAGCCCAGAGACAGATGGGAGAGAGAGGAGTGTCTCAAGAAGAAAACAAAACAAGAAGAGAAAATGATTCTGGGCAGTAAAACAAATGATGCTTTCTACAAATATTCAAAATAATTACCTTGATGCTTTACTTAATATATTAGTTTACTAGGGCTGCTGTAACAAACTACCACAGGTGGGAGACTTAACAGAAATTTATTTTCTCACAAATTTATTTTGGAGGGTGGAAGCCCAGATCAATGTGTTGACAGGGCTGCTTTCTTCTGAGTTTTTTCTGGCTGACTTGTAATGGTTCTTGTTCTATGTCTTCACATGGCCTTCCCTCTGTGTCTGCCCCAATCTCCTCTTACAAGGATACCAGTCATATTGGATTAAGATTCCCCCATTGTGACCTAATTTTACCTCTCTGTCTCCAAATTCAGTCACATTCTGAGCGACTGGGGGTTATGACTTCAACATATGAATTTCAGAGGAGCAGAATTCACCCTCAAACACATTAATAAAAATGATCCTTTTTCCCCCTTAGTACCAGTTTTGTTCTTCCTTTAGAGCTTACTGAATTATGGCTGGTACTTCTTGAGAGGAAATATCATCATCACTAATGATTCATCCATCGCCTATTACATGTCTCTCACTTTCTGGGGTCCATCACTGAACAAAGCAGACGGAGATCCTTGCCCCAGCGCAGGCAATGTGCAGAGCATGTGCTAAAAGGAAGTCGCTGCTAATGAAATGAGATAAGAATATACTATGAAACACGCAGAAACTTCAAAATTCAAAGTGAGGAATTTTACAGTGTGTGTGTGTGTGTGTGTGAGTGTGTCTGTATTTAGTGTCCACGATACTTTTGTATTTCATTTTTTGGTTCAGCAATTTTGACACTATATTATAGAAAGGTGTTATCATCTCTAAGACCCACTTTCTGGTCAACCTTTTTCAAGACATAGAAATTGTAACTTAGTCTGTTTCTACAGGGGACTCATGGAGTACACATTAGGCTTTCTGATTTCCAAACTAGTCATTGCCCCAAAGACCACACCTTTCTTGGGAATGTTTGGTGTTAATAGTTCTGCCTAGGAAGTCCATCTCCTTATTGACTCAGTAGCTTCTGAATTCTTTACTTAATCTTCACAACTACCTTCTTAATAAGTGTGCAGGTCCACACTATGCAGATGAGGAAACCAAGGCTTAAAGACATGAGATGACCCGGCTGGTAGCGGAGGGACCTAGGAGTCAAAATACAAGGCTCACAATAACCGATTGATGAAGTCTATCTATTCTGTTCCTTTGTTCTGGCTTCAGAACCTAGGAGGGGAGCAGAGATTTAATAATGTGTTCATCTAAATAACACAAGATACCTTATGATTTTCAGAAATTGATTTTCTCTATTAAAAAAAAAAGGTGTGAGATCTTTTTAATACACAAGAAAAGTTGCAGTACCTTAAAGTTGAAGCTCAAAGGAGATACTGTTTTTTTCTATTGTTAAGAAGGTATCCATTGAAATTCTGGTAGTAGGTGCGGTATGAAATATAGACTGAGATGCAATTTCAATATTCTAAAATGAATATAACGTTGTGAAAAAAAGATAATAAATATTACTATTGAAAAAATTTTAAGCTAATTGGCAAAAAAAATTAAAATTAGCCATTTATATGTTACATTATATTCTACACAGAATTTCCTATGTATTTTCCTACTTAAGCTTTTTAAGAACTTTGTACAGTCTTTATTATTACTTCCATTACACAGATGGGGAGACTGAGGTTCAATGATAAGCATGTAGCTGGCTCACCCCCACTTCTGATTCCTGTACACTATGTCCTCCATCCTCTTGGCAGTACCCTAGGAAAAACCGGTGGCCCTAGAAATCCATGCATGGATGGGATGCTGTACATGATTGAGAATATAACATCTCCTGGCCCAGCCCCTGTCAATGGGAGAAACTCACATGGCCTGTAAGGTATGAAGTATAGGAGTTAGGGCTCAGCACGGTCTGACTCCAAGACCTCCACCCCAACCAATTGTCACTCACAGTCTGGTTTCAATGCTGCAGCTTGTGTTTACAAAGTGTTTCTCTCCCCACCCCACCCCATTCCTGGGCTCTAGAATACCAGTGTTAACAGTGCTCTTTCTAAATTCAGCTCAGTCATATCACCCGTTGCTTGAAATTCTTTACCACTTCCCCATCAGTCTTTGGGTTAAATGCCAGCATCTGAGATGTTTTTTTGTTTTTTTGGTTTTTTACAAATAAAGCAATACAATATGCAATTTCTTTTTCAAACTCCAAACTGTAACGTGCAAGATCTGGCCTGTGTCTCATTCACACCATTCATGCCCTGTGGCCATGACCCCCACTAAGTAGCACATGCTGCCTCCCCCGCCTGGGACTGCTTACCTCCCTGTCTCTGCAAGACTTAGCACCATGTCTGCTGGTAAACAAACTGTCCCCAGCCTAATTTAGCTTCACCTCCCATGAGGTCCTGCAAAACCTGTCATAATCTATCACAGCACTTATCACACTGCATTGCACTGGTGAGATTTCTTGTCGTTTCTCCATAAGACAGTGAGCTACTTACAAATAACTTTCAGTTTTGTGCTTTCCAATACCAAGCACAGTACCTGGCCCACAGCAGGCATTCAATAAATGCTCATGAGCTGATGAACAAATAGCCAAGCTGGGATTTGAATTGTAGTCACCCGTTTTTTTGTTCGCTCACCAAAGACTATAACCTGCCTTTCAATCACTTGGTTTGGTCATTGTATTTGTAAACTCACATTAAAAGTGAGAGCATTTTATTTCATTTGAGTTTTTAAATTCAATATTTGAATCCAAAATATACTCAGATAGTTTCGAATTTTTAAGTATAAAAGAGTATGTCTCCCAGCTGCTCTGTTCCCTTCCCCGGAAAACCTCTGTTGCCAGTTTCCCATACATTTCCTGAGAGGCAGCAGGCATATGTAAGCCCATGCAGATAGATATTTTATATACATTTTAGCATGTCGTACACATAGTTTGGAGCCTAATTTTCCTTTTACTTAATATATTTGCAGTTCTTTCTATTTTAATTCATAAAGTTATGCTTTTTAACAGCTGCATAATATTCTGTTGTATAAATTACCATAATTTATTGGACAAACCTTCAGTCATTGGAACATTTAGGTTGTTTCCAATCCGTGCAGTGAATGACCTGAGGTATAAATTTCACATGTGTATTCATAGATCTAGAAAATAATAGCTTTTTTTTCATACATTTTTTAGCAATTGACACAATTTCAAATTAATACTTTCTTTTTCTAAAAGATCATCTTCCTTCCCCAGCTCTGCTCCCTAGAGGTAACCACAAATATCACTGCAGAGTTCCCTTTCCAAATCTTTTTCTGTTTATACATAGTTTGGTTGTGTGTGTGGATCAGGGGAACATTTAAAAATAAATGGTATTACTCTGTATCTATTGATATATAACTTGCATTTTTCGCTTAACAATATACTTCAGATACCTTTCTATGTTAGGACATGTAGATCTAATGCATTCTTGTTACAATAAAGTTAATTTTGAGATAAGGCAGTCCCTCATTATCTATGGGTGATACATTCCAAGACCCCCCATAGATACCCGAAGCCACAGATAATACTGAACTCCATACGTACTGTTTTTTCCCCTATACATTCCTACTATAAGGAAGTTAATTTATAAATTAGTCACAGTAGGAGATAACAACAATAATTAATAATAAAAGAGCAATTATGGCTATAAACTGTAATAAAAACTGTAAATGTTCTCTTTCTCTCAAAAAAAAAATTTCTAACAGTGACTCACCACAAGTTTCTATCTAAATCCCTGACTTTCTCTGCCTCTGTCTCCCCATCTGTGAAATGAGAGGAATATTTCTTGCCCCTGAGGCTCAGGGTTCATAACTGCAGGTTATTAAGACTGAATGTTTATCTTTCTTGGTTTTGAAATTCTTCTAGAGGAGGAAGTTTATTTCTCCCTTTTAATACAATTTCCCGTTAGATTAAAAAGATGTATAAACTGGATTTTTTAAAGTATATCTTTTCTAGTTTTCTGACTTGGCAGTTTATTATAACTTAGATTTTTCCTGCAATGTCTTTTTAAACCTTCCCATTTACTCAGAGATGAATTTTCCTACTGCATAAAGTTAAATCTGCTTTACTGCCAAAATGAGAAAGAAAAAACAAATACATACCTGTTCTAGCTTTTTTATGGCAGAATATCTCATCAGCTACAAACACTCAACCAACAAGTGAGAAACACGTGGGGTGAAAAGCCACTCTGTGAGAAGAGAATGTCAAACAAATTTGCAGATCATTGTCTCTTCCCAAAGCAGCCTGAGTACTTGATAATAAAGTGAAAAAGCTGATTGTTACTAAAGGGTAAAGAACTTTAGTCTCAGGAGAGACTTCCAGGACCCTCCCCTCAGATTTCTTCTCTATAGCTGAAATGAGCTGTGGATTAAGCAGGGATCTAGTGGACAAAGGCCAAGAGCTGGCTTCACCAGACCCACAGGGATTTTACCTGGGCCCTCTGGCTCCTGAAGAGCTACATCTCCATCAAACTAGAGATGAGTGATTCTCAGCATCCACCCCACCCCACCCCACCCCCACCCTCGCCCGCAAGAATCCTTTAAAATGTTCCAGTTCCAGAAAAATAGATTTAACATTTGGGTTTAGGTCCTGGGAATCACATTCTTAAAAGTTCTGCAAGTATTTCTCATGTGTAGCGAGGGTGGAGAACCACTGTTATGGAGATTTCTGGGTGGTGGGATTGCAAAGAGTTTATGTGACTCAGAGAAAGAAGGAAAAGGAGATTACACACAATAAGAAGCCCAACCCATGGTAATCCTGGAAACCCCACAAAAAACTAATCTGACCATTTTGTGCCCCTGCTTTAAACCCTCCATGCCTTCCATTTGCGCTCCAGATAAAGACCAAAGTTCGGACCCTCCCTTCCCCTCCCTTTGAGGCCTTGGGGGTCTGATCCTCTCCTGCCTTCCCACTTCTCTCAGCCTCAGCTCTCCCCATACCGGCCCTCCCTCAGGTCCCTGAAGGTACCCTGCTTCTTTCTGCCACTTGGCCTTTGCCTGCGACATTCTTCTCCCAACCCCCAGTTAACTCCTCAGTGCACTGAGCACTGCACAGGTAAGTGAGTCAAGCCTCCAACAGAAGAAATACAACTGAGAGCCAGACAGTGTTTGACTCCTCATTCTCTAGAGCTGCTCACACTGCAGTAGACTTCTTAGACACTTCAGTTAAAATAAGATGATAAAGTAGAAGAAACAGCTAAGAAAACGGAATGCCCTTTACCCAAAGAGCACGGACCACAGGAACGTTTGATTTATTTTGTCCTAAGTATTTTCTGTTGTGTGTTAACCTAATAGGAAAGTGGAGATGAACTGGATTATCGTGAAGAACCAGGAGAATCTCTCAGAGAAAATGGTCCAGACCTCCCAGGTAGAGACGGCTGGGTTGGGTTTTACCATCTCATCGGGATGATTGTTGGATGAACTTTGCACTGTGAAAAGATGTTTATGGAACATAACCCTTCCATTTCCTCTCAGGCTATGATGGCTTGGAAGTCAGAGCGCAGACCAAAGTGCTGAGTTTAGGCTCCAATGTGTTCTTAGTGCTTCACAAGTCCACTGATGATAACGTGCTTTTATGTCCCTGGATTTATGACAAGGTTTCTCTCCTGCCAGAGGCTGTAGACTGATGAAAGAGAGGGGGGACTCTGGGGGCATAACAAAAAGACCCTACAGAATATGCTGGAATATGCCAGTGAGGAGGCTGAGGTTCCCTGCCTAGATCGATAATAGTAAAATACAGGCGGCATAGCATCTGTGGAGACCCAGCCCCTGGCACCCATACCTCTCAGGGCCTGGAGATATTTTCTTATAGCTTCCTCCAAAAATGATGCTGCATTTGCTAATGATAGATGATTCTAGGAAATACTGGGCCCAGAAGGAGGTTTTTTGGCATCGTCTATATTCCCAGACCCTGAAGTGGAATCTGAGCTCTTCCCTGGGCTCACCTAGGTGTGCTGCATGGCGCTGGTTAGCCAAGCTCAGGTAGTTCTCCTTGCTGCCTAGAGCAGTGGAAACAGGTGTGTGATAGGCTTGCATTCGTAAGAAGGGGACACAGCTCCAGCCAGGCTGGAGAATTCTGCTTTTTGCTATACAAAGGTGTCCAGTAGAGGGAGGAAGAAGGGCTGAAATCCAGTCTGTCCGCTGTTTCCTAACCTAGGCATTTCAGCACTGGGTGGTCCTCCCAGAGGACCTCCTTTTCCTATGGGGTCCTTCTGCTGGGGCGCCTTCTCTGATGCATGTGCGGTGCTCCGTGTAGGCAGCAGCAGCAGGTCTGAGCTGCTGAGTGGAGAGCCTGGGTTCTGGAGTTGCACTGTCTTTACTGTAATGTCTCTGTGTTTACTGTTCTCATTTGTCAACTGAGGTTGAAAACTGAACTTCGGGGTGTGCCCTGGTGGAGTAGTAGTTGCACACAGTCCACATACATCCCAGGGTCCCAGGTTCTCATCCTGGGGTTGATGGGAACAACCAAGATAAAGAACTAAATAAAATAAATTTAAAAATGCTTCCTCTTCTCTCTTCCCTCCTGCCTGCATACTTACCTTCATTCACTCCTGCCTGATCTCAGCTTGAGCATCACAATGCATAATTACCCTCTCATAGTCATAGTTTACCAGTCTGTAAAATGGGCCCCATGACTCTTCTTATCTCCTCCGAATGCCCATGTGGTGAAGGAGACCATAAGAGTTCATGGGGGATAAATGTATAAAGTCATGGATTTGGGATTTCAACTTAAACTTGATATTTTTCTTTAGATCTTTTACTATTTATTTCGTTGACAGTCTAGCCAAAAATAGATTTTATATTCATTTTAAAAGATTTCACTCTTTCTGGATATCACACAATAAAGTATTATAATAGCTTGACCTCTGTGTTTGGTCAAACTTTGGAGCAGGGTTTCTGCTGACACAGGTCCCCTGCCACCTCCATTTACAAAGCTGAGTGACAGTAGCCAAGGAAACTTGCTCTCGTCTTCAGATCTTCCATACGCTAAATCACAGATTCAGAATGTGAACGCCAATGAGGCTCCAAGGTCTTGGCCAAGGGTAATGGAGGCTTTAAGCCACACAGAACGTGATCAAACTTAGGCAATGATCAAGTCGGTCAAAATACATTTCCTGTCTCAGGACAGAAGGTCAGACTCCATCAAGGTTATTCAGTCTTAGTGCAGTTACATATTACTGCAAAAACGTAAAGAAGGCATTTGTCTGGTCTGAATGGTAAATGCTAATGCTTAAAGAGGATTTCTAATCTTTGAAGGAAAAAGAGGGACTGTCAAGGAATGTCATTTAAGATCAAGTTTCCCCTTATCAGTCTTAAAGCTAAAAGATTTTTTTTTCCTACTCTAAATTCAGTGTAGATCTTCCTCAACTTATAATGGGATTATGTCCCAATAAACCTATCATAACTTGAAAATATGAGTCAAAATGCATTTATAATGTTATACAATGTGCATCAATAAAAAAATTTATTCATTTATTTCCTTATTTTAAAGGAAAGGTCCAGACAAGAATGAAAGTGAGCAGGCAGTCAGGAAGAAGAGGAAGAAGCAGCATTTTATTTTTGTTTAGTTATATATCTTAATTGTTCTCCCTGGTCCCAGATGCAAATCTAGATCCCTGGGATGTATGTGAACTGTGCTGCAGCTGGAGGCAATTGACCAAACCACTACTCCACCAGGGCACACCAATAAAAAAATTTTCAATTAAATTTTTGAAAAAGAAAATGCATGTCATCCACCTAAACCACCAAACATCATAGTTGAAACTAGCCTGCCTTAAGTGTGCTCAGAACACTAATAGCCTACAGTTGGGAAAAAGCATATAACACAAAATCTACTTTATAATAAAAGTGTGTTATCTCTTATGTCATTGATTGAATACTGAACCTCACTAGCCCTGGAAAAGATCAGACTTTGACATTTGATTTCTAATGAAGGCATCCCGCTTTCGTTCCATCATGAAGTTGAGAAAGTGTGTGTCAGACAGCCATCGTCAGGAACTGTCTTTAGTGGTCTCCAGGATTAATTAAAACGGAGCCAGTGCCACCCGCAGTGGGAATACCAGGCTGGACCTGGTGAAAATACCAATGCAAGTTTTCACAAGACAGGCCAAATCAGCCACTTCCAAATCAAAGGAGGTTTGGAGAATTGTTCCTATTTAAATACAAAATTTTCCTTTCTGCCCCCAACCCCATAGTCCAAAGAAAAAACAAAATTTAAATTCCTACTATTCCCTAAGCCAGTGGTTCCCAAACTTCAGTGTGCCCTTAGAATCAACAGGAGGACTTGTTACAATGAAGGTTTCCGGACTCCAACCCAATTTCTGATACACTAGGTCTGGCTGAGGTCCAAGAATTGGCATTTTTAGTAAGTTCCCTGGGTACAGTCAATGCTAGCTCAACATCCCCCTCACCCTAAAGGAGAATCCACATTGGGGTCCACTTGCTTTGGGGGCACAGTTGAGGAACTGCATCAGCCCAGCCCAGCTCACATCCCTCTGATGAAGCTACAAGGGTGCTAGGAGTCTTTTGCTGGTGTCCCAGTACCAGGCTAACACTTGAAGGAGTCGGCCACCCAAAGGCAAAAGGAGGAATGGACATGAGGGGGTAGTTAGCACCTCTGCCATGTGGGTAGATGGCTTTGCTGCCTCTTGGACCCAGAGTCACAATGTGGCTCATTTCTCTCTTTGCCACAAACACTGTGCGTGTTTATGTGCCCACTCTGTGCCTGGCCGGAAAAGGGGACCTAGAGTAACCCTGCTTCTTCCATTGGTCTTTGCAGTGTCAGAAGGAGGAGGGAAAGTTATGTTTTCGTGAATTTGCCAAGTCACTTTAAAAAGTACAGGCTCTCCACTGACCTTCAGGGAGGGAGGCTTAGAAGGAACCAGGCTCTCTTCTTTGAAAACGAATCCTGTATTAGGAAGCGGCCAACACCAGCTGCTTTTCATTGTACTTCTGTCACCTGAGGATGCTCCCACTTGGCTTGGAGCCCCAAAGTCTAATTCAACTTGACACATACTCACTGAACAACAATAGGTAATACTTTATAGCCCACATATTACCTGTGCTTCTAAGGGCAAGGACTGCACCTTATCCAGTCAGGCCTAGCCAATGCTCCATACATGAATGAATGAATCATATGAATAGAGGAATGGACATCAGTGTTTAGGGCACTCAAGGGTGACAAAATCGTTTCCTACCCACAATGAAGAGTCGTCTTTGGGCTTGGCATACTCCCGTGAAGATATAATGCCTGCAAGGATTACTAAGATCCAAGTCCTCCCACAGAGTATACTCACAGACCCAGAGCCACCAGCCAGGACTTGCATGTCCACCTTAGACACAGAAGCAGACGGCAGGGTGGTAGGTAGCTAACACTGATGGGGAAGGATTGAGCAGGTAAGGACAACACTGGTCCTACTGACTGCTCAGGGAATGACCCACCAGACCACACTCCCATGAAGCTGGCAAGACTGGTTTCATCAGTGGCGAGTGAATTAAGAAGCTCCACAGTAGAGCTGGAAGGGCTAGACCTGAGAATCACTGGACTAGACCCTTTCAGATTCAAAAGACATGCGTTCAGTTACCAGCTCTTTGATTGGGTGTGTAGTCTCAGGCAGGGTATGTCAATTCTCTGGGCTATAGTTTCCTTTACTGTAAACCAAGGCAGTTTGGTAGGAGCATCTCTAGAACATCCTCCCTAGACTGGCTGTAATTTTCAGAGTTGAAACTGGGACCAACTGGAGCATCACCAGGTGAAAGAGATGGGCGGGGCTGGGGTCAGGCACAAGACCAGGAGGGTCTTGTTCAGGCTGGTGCAGGATGGGGAGAAGGGTGGCTCAACAGTGCTGAACTGGTACCATTCCAGTCAAATCAGCACATATAGCAACCCTACCCATCCCAGCCTCCTGCTCTTTGTATCTGTGACTCCTTCATATTTGTACAGTGACAAGTAACCAAGCCAGGACAGGAGCTGGGCCTCCCCCTCAACCTCCTGTCACTGTATCCCCTTCCCAGGGAAGGGCAGCCCATTTCAGTGTGGTCTACTCAGTCTCCCATGGTGTGCGCCTGGAGGAGGCCAGCTGTGCCTGCGTCGTGTGTGGACCCTGGCTCAGCGCAGCACCCAGCGAGCACCCAACAGGTCAAGTAGGCGAGCACTGACCGTGTGGTCCTCCTGCACGGCATGCGGCCTCAGGAAGCCCCTTGTCTTCTGGAGGCTTCCACTTCCTCCTCTGAAAGTAACAAAATTGACCTTCCAGTTGCTACTTTTCATTTTCTGTGATTTAGCAACTTTGAAATTTTGGAATTGTTTCTGTTAAGGAGGAAAGCAGAATATTCAGTGTCGCCACTGAGAGTGCTCCAGGGTTCATCCACCAGGTTCCAGCCTTCTTAAGTCTTTGGGTTTTGGTTTGTTCTTTCTTAAAGGAAAGGTGCAGGCAGGAATGAAGGCGAGCAGGCAGGCAGGAAGAGAGAGGAGGAAGAAGCATTTCACTTTTAGTTTGTAGTTCACACTGGCTGCTTCCCCCCGGATGTGGGACTCAAACCCAGGGATATGTGACCTTGTACTCCTCCAGAGTCTTTACTTTACACTAACTGCATAAATAGACAATTTCCTCACTGGCTTTTACTGACACCCTACTAAGTACCAGGTCCTCCATGGTTGGATAAAACATGCTCCATTTGTAACTCCCACTTGGACGGAAGAGGCAGACTAATGCACAGATCACAAGGCAGTGTGAGCAGTACTCCAAGAGGCCACGGGAAGGACAATTCATCCAGACTGACCTGGAGAAGGCAGGGAGGGCTCCCGGGAAGAGGTGATGCCTGACATGGAGGAAGGAGTTTACCAAACTCAAAGTGCTTTCATCCTTTTGCAATAAAAATATCAAGACAGAGGCTGCATTTCATACTCACTGGGTGCCAGGCAGCAGGCTAAAACATTTTCTATAAATTCTTTCATTTACTTTGCATCACAAACCTATGAAGAAGGAGTTCTTGCTATTTCCATTTGACAGACGGGAAAATTGAGGCACAGAGAGGTTAAATGACGTCGTTAGTCACGGAGCTGGGTAGTGTCCAGGCTTCAGACTGTAAAGATTAATTCTCTCTCTCGGTTGTTAATAGCGATACCAAAAGGGACCCTTGCGAACCCTGATAGGTAGACAGGGAGAAGGGAAAGAGAAATTTAAAGAAAAACTTTACACACATGAAGTGGAGAAATCTGAATGAAAAGAATCTTCAGGCAGAGCTCTCTCTCTCTCTCTCTCTCTCTCTCTCTCTCTCTCTCTCTCTCTCTCTCTC